>SEYY01006509.1:0-15000 GCA_009176605.1 Armadillidium nasatum | reverse complement strand
AACAGATACTTTCTCCAGCAATATCTCCTCTGGTTCCATACTATCTTAACTTTCTTAATTTATAGTTTCTGCTTCCTATTCCCATTCGTTCGTATTATTTTGCTATTTTCAATGTTGATTGTTAGCCCTATACTAGTGTACACTAGTCTCTGTAGGATTTTGTCCTCAAAGTAGTGATCATTAGTACATCACACCCCCCTGCTACCAAAAATTCATTTTGAGCTCTATGATTATTATCCATAAAATATTGAAAACTAGCAGACAATGCTCATCCCTATCTTAGCACCCCCAATCCCCACCCTCACCCTTATTCAAGTGATTCTCTTTCATTTAACTTCATCCTATTCATGCAACTAAATATATGACTGTCAGTCAGTTTTCATCCATCTGTGTATCTAGTTACCTTCATGCATGCTTCTCTTTCTATATACTACCTACATACGTACTATTTACTTTGAACTACTAGTACATTTAGTGTATTCATATTTTCTTATAAATAATATTTGACTGAACAGTTTAATAATGTAAGTTACTTCTTGTAATATCAGTAAAAAAAAAAAAATGACAATTTTCTTTCAAAGAAGGATTAAGTTTTTTTTAATACCTTAAAATGAAGCCTTGATCATGAACTTTTTTTCAACAGGATATGGCACAAGTGTTAAACCATCCACGTGTTTATTCATTTCTTCATGTCCCTGTTCAGTCAGGCAGTGATGATGTATTAGCTGACATGAAGCGCGAGTATACTGTATCACAATTTTGTAAAGTGATTGACACTCTTTCAGAGAAGTAAGTTTATATATATATATATATATATATATATATATATATATATATATATATATATATATATATATATATATATATATATATATATATATATATATATATATATATATATATATATATTGTTAGTGTACTGGTAAAATTGACCAAGTCAAAAAAACTAAGTTTGAGAGAAATCATAATTTAGAGTTCTAAGTAGTACAATAAATCAGTATTTAATACAATAACCAAGAAAGAAAAAACGTTACAATATAAAGGTGAAATTAAATCCTTATTTTTCGTACTTTTTCAAACTTTAAATTGAAATTTTAAATATTTGATTTTTCGACTTGGTCAATTTTTCCAGCACACGCACTATATATTCATTCTGATAGGAAAAGTCATGAACTAATTCACTGTGTTAGAAAGTATTAAAGTCATAGGAAGTAGGAAAAATAAAAAAAGAAAGTATATACCAAACATTATAAGTTGTGTACATATAGGAATAAAAATAGGTTTTAAGTCAGGGGTCAGAGGGTTGTTTAGAGAAAAGATGAGACTGCTGCATATGTAGTAATAACAATAATATTCTTATAATGAGAGTGATTCAACAATACGACAGGTATCAAGAGATTGAAGAAAATCAATGAAAACAGGAAAATTAATAATAAGAAAGCCTTCAATTTTAATGATAGGATGTTAATGTATTATTTTATTATTTGTAGCAATTATGTTTGTGTAGATAGTTTTGCAGAATGGATATTGAAAACGCATTCAGAAGTTTATCATTTAAATTTTTATATATATATATAATATATTATATATATATATATATATATATATATATATATATATATATATATATATATATATATATTATATATATATATATATATATATATAGAAAATTAGCAATTTTCAAAAAATTAAGTCCTTAATGTGTGTCATATATATATATATCATATGTACAAATTGCATTTGAACCATAATTTGGAAATAAATTTGAGTTTTTCAAATTTACTTTTATTTTTAAATTATGAATAAACTTCCTTACAAAATGTGCTACATTACATATTTTAGTAAAAGAAGAAAATCTATCTAATTTAAATAATGGAACATACTGACAAGTTTGAACATTGAATACATTAAAATTTTCAGTACTATTATATAAAGGATTAGGTATGGTAACTCTTAAACTTTCATTGTTATTGTCTATTATTATAGGACCTGTTAAAAAATTTGTTTTATTTAAAACTTTATAAGAGATACATCTAGTAACAACATCACTCGGGTTCATAGAACCGTTACAGTGATGGAAGGTTATATGATGCTTTTCACACGCAGTTTCAATAAAATTCAACACATTACTTATTACCGACCCTTTCTTTTCAATTTTCTAAAATTTTTGTACCTTATTTATTAACCAGTTTAAAGCAACCATTGAGTCAGTATAAATATGGATGTCCTTTATGTTTATAGGACAAAATGTATTTGTTAAATTTTCTATCATTTCATTTACACATTCAACTCCAAATTTGACAGCAAATAGTTCTAACACAGGAATGGACCTTTTCCTGTTCATATCTGAAATAATTTTATTTTTAGCACACAAAAAGTGCAATTTTTTGTCATTTACATTTTGTAAATATAATACAGTACCATAAATGGCTTTGCTGGCATCTGTATAAGCTATAATATTATAAGTGGCAGAATAATCACCTATAAATCTTTTTAGTTCTGGTTTTTTACTTTTGTTATACTGGGAACATATATTTTTATATTCTTTTAATATTTTACTATCTAATTTTGTGTCCCATGATATGTTTTTATTATTTTGCAAACTATGTAAAAATAGTTTGGCTCTATTTCTACCAGGTAGCCCAATATTCAAAGGGTCAAACAATCCATTTATGGAAGATAAAATTTTACGCAAAGTATTTGCTGTAGGATCCAATATATTATTGTTATTATATATGGTATCATTTTTTGTATCCCAAATCATTCCTTAGTAGCTTTGTTGTATGATCTCCTACAGAGTCATTTTCATTTTTACTGTGTAATTCACCATCCTTTAATTTTTTAAATTCTGGGGAATTACTGTAAAATTTTTGTAAATTAAATTTGTAATTGTTAAATATAGCATGTGATTTATGGTATGCTTGAAGAATGTCACTTTCAGAATTGGAAGAATAACCTAAATTATCCATGAAGGACAGGTTGAATAAACCCTTTCTTAGTTCATCGTCAAATGCATCACACGTATCAACATGCAAAATTAATATAATATATAAAGCTAATCATTAAAATGGTAGGGCTACATCTAATACCAAAAGGAGTTCTCATTAATTTGTATGCTGTTACTCTAAAATCATTTTCTTTTATGTTATTAAACCAAAGAAAGTGCAATTTTTCACAATCTTCTGTTAATAGTTCAATCTGATGATATGCTTTTTCAATATCAAATATAAGGAGGTATTTATTGAACCTAAGTAAAATGAGCGCAATATCCAATTTATTATTCAAATTTGGGCCTGGCAAGCAGACATTGTTATGAGACAGATTGTTCAACTTGTCCTTTTCACAAATGTTTGATAGATATACTATACGACATTTTGTAGTTTCCGTATTTTCTCTAAAAACTGCATTATGAGCTATAAAAGATATATCATTTTTATTTTTTAATACATTTATATTTTCCACAGGTTGAATGATACCATTCTCTAATTGTTCCTTTATTACATTGTCATATGCTTCTAATTTTAGAGGCTGTTTACTATATTTTTTGTAAATAGATTTTAGTACAGAATTTGCCAAATGAAAATTATTTGGCAAAAATTGTAGTAATTTTTTATTCCAGAGTAAAGGCATTATCAATCTACCTGTGTCATTTATATTTGTATTTTGAATGAGACATCTAATAAGCTCAATATCCAACTCAGAGAATTTTTTAGGATTTTCAAAATTATCGTAATTTAAAAGTGACTTCAAAGAGTTTTCATCTAAAAAATCATTATCCATATTATTTTCAATATTTAAATTTATGTTTTTATTTTTATTATTATTATTATTTTGTGAAAAAGATGAGATTGAACAATCTGTTTCTAGTCAGTTTATTTTATTATCAATTTTCACATTTTTACTCAGTATGTCTGCTTGTACAGTAAAGTTTTTTACATACTTTAAATATGGCAAGTTTTTACCCAGTTTATTTAAGTCACCAGCCAACAATATACCACAACATGTATAATACAGAAGTGAAATGTTATCATTTATACCAAAAGCACAAGTATTCAGTGGTAAAATATGAGATCCATTCACCCCAAGTATTATGTGTATTTCTCTGTTATTTTTATTTCCTAAGTGTTTGTCAGCAAGTGGTAATTTATTTTGTTGAAAGGCAGTTAATAATTCAGTACTAGGTATGTTTATTTTTGGATTAATGGATGGAACCACTGCAGCCACAATATTACACATTTTATTATTTATTTTTACATCAATTTCAATAATTGAAGTTTTGTAGTATTTGTTATTGTTAAAACCTTTTATATTCAGCATGATATCACTCTGTACTACTTTAAACTTAATTTTTTCTGCTACTGATTGAGAAACAAAATTAAATTCTGACCCAGAATCGTAAAGAACTCTTAAATCATGATTATTTTTATTTTTGTTTATACTGGTGGCTGTAAATGTTGGCAATATTATGTTTTGAGTACTAGTAGCATGCATTGTATTTAAATGTAAGCTATTTGCTACTTGCTCTGCAGAAGGATTTTCAACAGGCATCACATTTAACTCAACTACATTTGTTGAGGTTTCAGTTTGTACATTTTGCACAGTATTTTCATTTTTACTTTTATTCTTGTTTTTGTTTTTATTTTTGTTTTTGTTTTTATTTTCATCTTCATTTTTCTGAGATGAATTAGTTTGTTTTTTAACACATAAATAACTGGCATGCCAGAAGTCACAGTTTTTACATTTAGCAGAAAATATAAATCTGCAATTTATTAATGTATGATTTGTATAACTCACATTTTATACAACCATCAAGTTCTTTGAGTTTTTGTACTTTTGATTCTGGTGTTTTAAATGTAGGACAATTAAATATTTTATGTTTTGTACAGTCTGATGTTTTTAAAGCACAACATATAGTACACCCAGTTCTATATACTGTTGCAGTTTTTTGTTTTTCATTTACATTAATATTTGTAGCTAAAGCTACTGTTTTTCTTTCAAAAGTTGCATTATTTGTTTTTGTGTTTTGATTTTTGTCAAACATGCCCCCTTCTTTCATTCTATTTTGTATTTCAAACCCAAATTTCAATATATTCAAATCAGGGTAAGTTTTATTTGTGAAATTCATATACTGAATTTTATACTGTTCTGGTAATCCAGATCACAAAAAATATTGTACAAAAATATCACTTGTAATGTTTAGGGAACTAATTTGACTTTCAATCAATTTAGCCTCACTAATCCAATCATAGAAGTCATTTGTTAATTTTAATTTACACAATTTTTCAATCACTGCAAACTTCTGAATGTCCTTGTTACTAAAGGCAGCTATAAGAAGATTTTTAGCTGCCTCATAATCCATGTCAGCTGCAGGGCTTTTTTCTATTAAGACCTTGGCAGGTCCTTTTAACTGTTTTACCAGACAAGAATGTCTAGCATATTTGTTATATTTTTCCCTATCCATAATTTCCTCAAAATTTTTTATAAACCTGTCAAAATTTTCAGGCTGGCCATCAAAGATTGGCAACTGGATCTCTGGTCGTTTAAGTCCAGAATTACCAGATTCAAAATATGAAGTATTTTGTTGATTTTGAGGATGGACAGTTGTTATTTTACTTTGTAATTCATTAATTATAGTTGCTACTCCTAACTGATAGAAATCATTTTTAATATTTAGTTTTTCTGAGCCTTCAAATGAAAACTCTGGACATTCTGTATAAATTTCCAAAATTTCATTGTCAAACTCAGTAAGTTCATTTTCTTTGTTTTTTAATGTTTTTATGAGACCACTAATTTCATTGTCAGTATAGTTTTGCAAATTTGTTTTTACAGTATTTAACAATTTTGTTACATTGGCCCTTTTTACCCCTCTTTTTCTAATTAGAGTTAAAACTTGATTAAAGTTTGCTGAAGGTGAGGCATCATCAGCAACTATTTCTTCAATTGTTTTATATTCTATATTTTGATCTAAAACCTCCATAATGTTATAAATGTTATATATGATACCAACTTATAAATTACTAATATAATATACAAATATAATATACCAACTGTCTTTATTTTCCTGTTGTTATGTATTATACCAATATTTGATAAATATTTTACCAATATGTTAAATAAAAGGCCAAATACAAGACCAAGAAGAAGTTTCAGCAGTAACTGGGGATCTGAGAAAGGGAGATCCCGCTGAGGTTGCCATTGACAGAAATCTACATTTAATATAGGAAGAAAAAATAGAAGGGGGAATTAATACTCAAGTGATTTTTCTTCTTTACTTAAAAAAATTATTAAAAGGAAAAAAAAAAAAATTTTAAAATGGGGAGTATTAGTTGTTCTCTTCTACTGCTGAAGATTCTTCCTGTTCTGTCCTTATTCTACCATATAAACTAGTTGAGCCAAGTCTGAAAAAGGATAATATAGACGTTTTTTGAGTTGACTCAAAATAAAATTTGATTTTTAAATCTAATTTTTTTAAAATATAGTTTTAATGGTAAATTAAACAAATTATTAAATGGGATCCCCTTTCTTTCACTAATATAGTCTTATTTGACTATATAAAGGGTACACTCTTAACAAAAAATCAGAAAATTTATAAGAATGTGTACATACCCTTTTGTATGTTAGTAGTTGATTCCAAATTTCTACTGATGGTCTTCTTGGTATAAGTTTGGCCTCTGGATTTTCTGTTTACTGCTGGAGGCTTTTTTTTTTTTCTCACACATATATTAAAATGAGAAAAAACAACATATTAGAAAAAAGTACAATGTACTTTATATTTTCAATGGCCATTGTAGTTGTTATCTTGTAATTAATATAAATGCCAAAAGTATGGCAGAGCTTGAGACATAGTTCTAGCTCCAAAGAAGTATAGGGAGTGGTCTGCTGTAGTTCTGATGCAACTTGCAAGAATTTTCTTAGCAGAAACATCTAAAATCTGTTGCTATGCAATTCTTGTTAAAAACAAGATAAGTTTTTTAGAAAGAGTCCAAAAGACCAAGTAGCCAAAAAAGTTTTAGCTACATTATTTTTAAGTTTATTTTATTTTTTTTTTTATTTCAAAATTAGATTTATAAAATCAAATTTTATTTTAAAAAAATGTAATGTAATGTAAATACAATGGCCAATAAAAATAAAAATAAAAATATATATAAAAAAGAGAAAGAAAAAAAAAAAAATTTTAATTTCTCCCTTTTTTTATATAAAGGATAAGTGAAACCGATTTTAATGTTAAATGTAGATTTAAGTTGAAATTTAATACTTAAAATATTTAGAATTACCACCAATAACTTCAAAAAATCAGAGGGCTTTTTCTCACTGAACCGATTTACAATAGTATTTGTTAAAAATTCTCTCACTGGACGTTTTCTAGGATTTATGTGCGCGCCTCTTAAACTGTCTTTTTGGGTTTTTGGATTGTTATACACTTTCTTCCTGGCCTTCATAATATTTTTGTTAGGTTTGATAATGCTCGCCTTATGATAGGGAGTGAAACGTAAACTCTTCCTTTTATTTCTCTATTTTAGTGTTTTAAAAATCTTTTTATATAAATTCAGATTACGAGGCATTAGTATTCTTTGTTTTTTAAGCGCGCGCACACACACACGCACGCACGCACGCACGCACGCACACACACACACACACATATATATATATATATATATATATATATATATATATATATATATATATATATATATATATATATATATATATATATATATATATATATATATATATATATATATAATATATATATTAGGGTCCCTGGCATAACAATTGCTACAGACATCATATGTGGATTCCCTACGGAAACGGAGAACGATTTTTCTCAAACACTTAATCTGTGTAAGAAGTACAAATTTCCTTCTCTCTTCATAAATCAGTTCTATCCAAGACCAGGAACTCCGGCAGCCAAATTGAAACGCATTTCTACAAAGGAGGTATGTTGTGATTGAAGTATCTAAACGATAGAAACTTTCTTTAGCTTTAATATCTATGAAGTTTTTAGTTATGATTTTTAAAAGTTCATTTTATTTGTCAACTAATCTAGTTTACGCAAATTAACAAAGTCTTCTCTCTTATTATTGAGATCACCCATTTTAGTCTTGTTTCACTCTGAGTTTTTAAATTTTTTTAAAGCTGTCTTATTATATATATATATATATATATATATATATATATATATATATATATATATATATATATATATATATATATATATATATATATATATATATATATATATATATATAGTAATGAAAACACAGGTACCAGTGTGGTAGAAGCCACCCTAGCGCTGAGGTGAAAGTATGACAGAAGTTTGTATTATGATGGTGGTGATATAGGAAATATAAATTTTAGAGATTTTGGAAACTGTGAATGGAGCAATGTATTAAAACAAAAATATAAAATATTTAATCAGAATACTAGATCTAGGGTTTGAATTAAAAGGCCAGAAAGAAGAATAAAATATAAGGAAATATAAGAGATAAGTAAATCGATAGGAATAAGAGAGAGAGTCAAACATGAAGGAAATAAGGAAAAGGCAACAGAAATAGCAAGTAAATCAGGTCTAGCCTAAACTCAGAACTAAGGCTACAAGTTCAAACGCCCAGGAAATTATTAAATTTGGAGAAAATCAAGAGAGAAACAAATCAAGCATATTTATAATTTGTTCCCGAATTACGAAAACAGCATAAAAGAGATGAAAAATATACAAGAAAGATATATACAAGCAATAAGAAGAAACATGTAAAAATAAGAAACAAGATGGCGGCCCCCAGCTAGAAAATGTAAACAAAGAGAATATTCTGGAAAGTAGCTAGAAGCAAAGGTAAAAAGATATTTTCTTAAAAATCCCATGGGCAAGTACTAAGAAACATAGTCTTGATGCTAAAAGATGGCAACTTGCTAGGTTGGCAGAATTTAGTTAAACAGTTTTTGAAAGTAGACAGGACATTCTGTTCACGGCTTCGTCCTTGAAAGGTCAAAATATAAACTCTGTTCTCAGTTTTGTTTTTGAAAATTAACTGTTGAAGTGATCATACATTTTGAAACATTTTAAGTTTTTTCTGAAAACTATAACAGTGAGTTTCTTGGGATATATTGTTTTGAAAGTGAATTTAGACTTTCCTAGTGAGAAGATTTTATTGGATAGATTAATTGATAAAACTAATTATGAACTAGTTACCAAAACTACATGAGTGAATTAAACTTGATTAAGCTTTTTTATGTATTAGACAAAGAACATTGTTGAGTAAATTAATTGTGAAAAACCTTACAAGTTGCAGGACTCTTTAGAATAATTTAAGTAAAGTTTAGATAAAATCCTACAAATTACAGAACTCGTTTGAGAAACTTGAATCAAGTTTAGATAAAACCTTATAAGTTACAGAACTCGTTTGAGGAATTTAATTCAAATTTAGATAAAACTTTACAAGTTATAAAACTAGTTTGAGGAATTACGAATTGATTAGATACCCCTCTGGTATTTTAATATTGAAATTTAAAACTCGTTTGAGGTATTATGATTTAAATAAGTTACAGAACTCGTTTGAGGAATTTAATTCAAATTTAGATAAAACTTTACAAGTTATAAAACTAGTTTGAGGAATTACGAATTGATTAGATACCCCTCTGGTATTTTAATATTGAAATTTAAAACTCGTTTGGGGTATGATTTAAATTAAAACTCGTTTAAGGTATTACGACTTAGTTTAAAACTCGTTTGAGGTATTATGATTTAAATTAAAACTCGTTTGAGGTATTACGATTTAGTTTAAAACTCGTTTGAGGTATTACGATTTAGTTTAAAACTCGTTTGAGGTATTAAGAATTAATTTAAAACTCGTTTGGGTATTTTGAAATTTAAGATGAATTGTAAAGGTTAACTGGAATTACTAAACTTTTAGTTACGAACTCGATCGTATGGATACTAATATTTAAGAAACTGAAACAAGATTAACTTAGATTGAATACAACAACGAAAGGTTTTTTTATAAGGAAAATAAAACCAACTTAGAGATATTTATTTGGAATTGTGAATAGACATCTTAGTTTGAAATAATTTAATGGTTATATAATATAACCTGTATATATATTTGATTGATACTGTTTTAAGAAATAATAAGATAACCTAGTAACCTGTATATATTTATGATTGATAAGATTTTGTGAAATATCTTGAACAAATTAAAACAAGTTATTGATGTTTAATAAGATTGAAGTCTTTGAGTGTTTATATTAAACCTTAAATAAAACTTGTAGTTTGTGATAAGTTAATGATGTTAATGATAGGTTATTAATGCTGGATATTGTTTAAACCATATGACTTTGGAAGTGTAAATTAAACACAGGTCTTTAAGAGTGCAATCTGGTTTACTGGTCTTAAAAGTTGATTTAACAAGAGTAAACTATACATGTATATATAAGCTGGACTTATGAATAAATTTAATAATTACAATATATGAGAAATTAAGCTTCAATTTGAAATTAGTTTTCAATAAGTGTGGGATTCATTATAAACAGGCAGTATTTACAAAAGATTTAGTAATTATCGAATGAAACACTAAACCGAAAATACTTAGGAATATTTAGTTCGAATTTTCAAGGTTACTTAAAAGAACTTAAACTTCGTGAATACTTTATTCACAACTTAGAAAATAGTTGTGAAATTTCTATTATATATATTAACTGGTCTTAACTTAGAAAAGTATTAAATAATTATTGGAATTAAACACTGATTTAAAGAAATATAAATTAAAGTTAAACATTGATTAAAAGAAGCATACATTGGAATTCAACACTGATTGAAAGAAACATATATTGGAATTCAACGTTGATTAAAAAAAACACACATTGGAATTGAACATCGATAAAACGAAACATACATTAGAATTCAACATTAAATAAAATAAACATACATTAGAATAAACAAAACCTGGGTTTATTTTGAAACATAAGTATATGAAAGAACACAACGCAACCCTAGTTTGAAGTAAGTAACATTCCACTATACGATCGAAAGATTAGTTGTGTCGTAATATCTATCATAATATACGACACCAGAACACCCCTCGCTTTACGCGGTTTGTGTTCTGGAACGCGTTGGCTCACTCACTCCAGCTTTTTCCTATTACTTATTGAGGTTTTTTTTTAAAATGTTAATGTAAATTTAATAATTTTTTAAGTAAAAAAATGGGATTGGTGAGACGTTGTGATGATTTCGAAAGAAATTATAATAACAGTAAATTATCAAGAAATTTATTTATGAAAAAATCTGAGAAATTTCAATGAAAGTGTTTACACATTTAACATTCAGATTTGTTTTGTTTGCATTGTAATTCTAGATCAGATATATGGGAGTAGTAAACTATTTTACAATCTTTATTATAAGGAAAATTGCGATAATAAATGGAAAATGCAGAAAAATAAATAAAATAAATTTTTATCCTGAAAACAAAATTAGTTATGATTATAAATCTTATTGTTTGCAATATATATATATATATATATATATATATATATATATATATATATATATATATATATATATATATATATATATGCAAAATAATGATTATCTATCTGATTCCAGTAAGATAAAAACCTTCTATAATATCACAATAATAATAATAATAAGCCATTGAAATATTCACTTAGAAAATATTTAGAGGAAATTATTAAAAAATATAAAAATAAAGATGTATTGAACAATTATGATAAAAAATTAAATTTAAATTATCGATTAGATCATTAGAACATGCATATCAGCAGGTAAAATGTTCAGATATAAAAAAATTCTTAAATGTTCATTATAAACTTTGTAAGTTACTTCAACTAATAGATGAAAACTGATATATCCAATTTTAAGAAATTTTTGCGAGGAACAATGGGTGAAAATATTCAAAGTTAATAATTGGGATTTGATTAAATAAAAAGGGTTTGTGTATTATTTATATAATTATTTTTACATAATTTTTTCCTCTTAAATATTTATTTTAAATTACTATTTAGATAATTCATTCCTAATCCGAATGGAAACTTTCCTGATTTTAATTTTGAATTGATTTGAAAAATTATCGTTTCATTCGTGCATCCACTTGTAAAGTATTCTTATTTTTATCTAGCATTGAAATCTGTGTTAATCGTTTTTAAAACGCTTTCAAAATCATCTTTTTGTCAGAACGTTATTATGCAAATCAAGCAGTTGGACTTTCACTTCAGCAAACTTTTTAATATGATCCATCTTCAGATTTTAATTGTGTTAAAGTTTTCTTTATTATTTCAAAAGATGATGATATATCATTGATATGTTTTAAAGTTTCATCAACCTTTTCTCTTTATTTCAGTAACTGAATTATGTGTATAAATTTTTGTTGTAACATTTTTTTCTTTCAGGACCTGCTACATTCACCAGATTTTTGTTTTCAATATTAAAATTACCTTCATCAACTAAATTAAATCCTATACGTGGAGGTCCTGGAGGTCCTCAAAATCCTAGAGGTCCTTGTCTTCTTTCAGGTCCACTTCCAAAGTTGTTAACGCTCATTCATTATATAGAAAAAAGTCCTTATAGAATAGAGTGAAATTTTATTTTCAATACAGCTCCTCAGAAAACAACAAATAAACACGAATATCACATTGAAAATAATTTTGAAGTTCTTTCGGAGGTTCAACGCCGAATAAATCGAAATAATTGCATAGATTATTACGAGTTCCTGAACCTTCAATTGAATCTAAATTTAATATCCCACATTCCTTTTTATTTTCAGTAGATTTTTTTGGAAGGGCATCTCGCATAAATTCCTATAAAGTGTGGAATTTAAGTTCATTAACGTAGTTCATAAGATCATACTGACTCAATGCTTTCATGGTAATTTTTAACTTCTGTATAATTTGCTTTTCAACAAAGGTAAGGAGCAAAACATAGAAAGACCTTTTCCTTCCGATTTACGATTATGTCTCTCCAGTTCTTTAAGTTTTTTATTTGCTGCTTTCCTCATTTATAGTCTTTGCTATAGCACTAGCTCCACCAGCAAGAGAACCAATTCGCACTTATATCCGCTAATAATGATGGAAGTGTTTTTAAAAATCCTCTGTGTTTAGCTAAAGCTATTACTTGTAATTTACATAATTTTACGTATTATCTTTTAAAAATTTAGCGTTTTTGAGTTTTAAGTTACGAGAAGAGAGATATTGCATTTAGCCTTTGGATTAATTCTGAATGAATGATTTTTTATTTATTGAATTGCTCAATATTTTTTACCTGATTTAGTGTAAGATATACTTTAATGGTAGGGTAATGTGGGTAAGTAGACCTAGTGACTCACCTAGGCAGGAATTTGAGGGGGGAGGGCTATAGAGGCAGATAGGACTGCAGATAGATGGTGTTGTAGAGAATAGGAGTAATAAAATTAGGATCATGAGAGACACTAGACCTGTGACCTGCAGAAACAGATTTAGCTGTCTTTCTGATGGGGAGGAATCTGAAGTGGCCAGTTGTGATGTCGGGTTTCCCAAGAGGAAGACTGAGGCATTACTGATTGGTGACTCTCAGATACGATATTTAGATAGGACTTTTAGAAATAAGGATAAAAGGAAACGAATGAGAGTATGTTATCCAGGTGCACGAGTGAATGATATTGTGGACAGAATAGATAGGGAGATTGCAGATACGAATGTGAATGCAAGAGTGATTGTCCATGTTGGAACAAATGATATAGGTTTTAGAAGGTCAGAGGAACTGATAGCATGCTAAGAATTTGATTGAAAGACTGAAAGTAAGTGGTAGGAAATGCATAGTGTCAGGTATATTACCTAGGTTGGGAGCAGGACTAGAATGGGAAAGTAGGGCCTTTGGTGTAAATGAAAGGGTTAGGAATTTATTTATCAGAGAATATTGGATTTTTGGATCACTGGGAAGAGTTTCTGGACAAGAATCTGTTTGCAAGAGATGGAGTTCACCTTAGGTGAAGACTTACAGACTGGAGAGATGTCTGTCAGAAAACTAGATAAGGCAGGAGTAAAGGGTGTATTTTGGCACTGCTAGTTGTGGAGATTGTGATTTATAATACTGGTGGTGGGATTGATGGTGGTATGAATAAAAATAGAGGTGCTTTACAATATGGGCCTATTAATAAAAATGGAGACATTACTAGAAATCAAGATGGAAAGGATACATATAAGGACATGTTTAGTATGAAATGTTTTTACACAAATGCTCAGAGCCTTAGAAGCAAAAAGGATGAGTTGACTAGTTATATTATAGAGGAGAATCTTGACATTATTTGCATTACTGAAGCATGGGTTAATGAGGCATTTTACGGAGACTCCCTACAGGAATATGAAATAGACGGATACTCATTTTACCTATACCATGGTAGAGGAAGGAGTGGTGGAGGTGTAGCACTCTATGTTAAAATCAATTATTGAATCAGTGTTAATAGCTGACATTAGGAACCGACCGGGGCCCTGGCCCCGGCCCCGGCTAAAAATTAGGGAAAACCGGGGTTTGCCAGCCGGGGTTAAAATGGGAAATTATACTTGAGGGGACAATCCAATTTCATTTTTTTTTTTTTTAAATTTTCAGCCGATTCTCCTGAAATTTTCAGTGTATATAGCTTTTCTCTTTTTTTAGTGTTTTCTTGAGTCTTTAACTATTTTAAAAAATTTTCTTCTTCTCTTTACCCTTTTCAAATGAATGGCGAGGCCAAACCATTTTTTGGAATGACCTGAAATTTGTACTGTATATTCAGAATTCTACTGGCAACAAAAACTTGTAACAGACTTTTGTTCCTAGAGTTACAGGAAAAATGTTATAAGCCCAAAACTGAATAGCTATAAAAAAAAATCCACCTTTTCGGACAAAAAAATTAAAAAAAAAAAAACTTTTTTTTTTTTTTTTTTTTTTTGGTGGGTGTATAGAGGAGGGATGGGGATACAAATTCCTCTCTATACTTTATTCAATGTGATTCGTTGGTTTTGAGATATAGCCTTGAA
>SEYY01006508.1:27500-31495 GCA_009176605.1 Armadillidium nasatum | reverse complement strand
ATAATAATAATAATAATAATAATAATAATAATAAATCCTTAACAGTAGAACCAGTTGCGCTTATGCCCACCTTTGCATATGAGTGAAAAATATCTCGAATTAATTGTATTTAAAATCTGCATTTTAAAATCTATTTAGACGATCTTAAAAGATACAGTCAATATGTTGAAACCAGATTTAAATCTGAGCCCAGCCTGGATTAAGAATTATAATTTTGAATTGGAAGTTCATAATGGCCAGAGTAAGATTTTCTTGTGACAGTGTTATAGTCCTTTATGGAAGCATCATTGTCTCTTTTTTTTTTCACTTCCTATTGAATTGTAATTAAAAGAAAAGCTTCAGTATTTAAAAAGTTATTCAGAGAATTAGAAAGTTTTACGAAGCTATTCGGGGAAAAAATGTTCTTACATTTTGGAAGAATTACTTAATTTAAAAAAAAAAATTTATGCTCTTCAAAGAAAGACTTCTTTAACTTCACTTGGACAACCACGTTTCTTCATATTGGAAGAAATTTTGATTCTATGTGTTTATATATAGGACAGAGAAAAATTTCCCGTTTGCCCGGATTCGAACCCATTTACAACTGCGGCGCCGTTAGACAAAGTACACAAGGCTCTTCCACCAGGCTACGGCGACTCTCCTCAAAAGAAGGGATAGCAGAACCGTTTTCAAACTCTTCTACTTCAAATCACTGTAGCAGCTTGGTACTTATTATAATCCATAGAAGGGTGCTTAGAAACATTACTGCGTAGACATGGCATTATGCTTGGGTGCTCCTTGGTTACAAGAGCAACCAACCAAAGTCATGTAACGCCAACAAAGGCACAACAACTATTGCGAGGAAATTAGCAATAATAAGACCCGCTTGCCTGGATTCGAACAAATTGACAACAGCGTCGCCGTTAAACAATATACAGAAGGTTTTACCACCAAGCTACGCCCTCAAAAGAAAAGAAGCAGCATAGTAGATCAGTTTTCATATTATTCTGCTTGGTATCACTGTAAGAACTCGATATATATTATAATTCATAATTTCGTGGTAGTCGTTGTTGTGCCCATGTTGGTGTTGCTTACCGGTTGGTTGCACCTGTAACCCAGGAGCACCCTAGCAGAATACTATATGCCCCAGTAGGGGTTCCATGCACCCTTCTATTGATTATAATAAGTACCGAGTTGGTCAGTGGATGAATCTGAACATCCAAAGTGCCTATATAATCCCTGGCTGTTAGTGACAAGGTGAAAATTGGTCAAGTGTAAAAATATCGCAGCTGTTGTTTTCTTATTTTTTGTCACAATCCTTCTCAATGCTCGTTTTTCTCTGTCAATATATATATATATATAATATATATATATATTATAATATATATATATATTATATATATTAATATATATTATATATATATATATATATATATATATATATATATAATATTATATATATTATATATATGTATATTAGGATGGAGCGATACCAAATTTTACCGATACGATACCGATACCGATACCTAAAATTCCCCGAAGCCGATACCACTACCGATGCCGATACCACTACCGATACAAATACTTTACTCATACAAAATTTTACCGATACCGATACAAATACCTAAAAATATACCTATACTTTACTCCTATACAAATTTTTGCCGATACCGATACTGAAAAGGCGATACCGATACCGGTATCGGAAAATATTGCCGATACTTTGCCGATACCGATACCGATAAATATACCGATACTTCACTCCATCCCTATATATATATTATATATAATATTATATATATATATTATATAGTATAATATATATATATATATATAATAATATATAGTTTAATTTATAACAAATGGGGACCCACTGGACAGTGGACAGGAAATATCTTCCCGAAAAGTAATTGGATAAACATTTTAACATGTTTATGCAATGTTTAACGAAGGATGTTTTTCCGGAAGCACAAAGTGGGTCCATGACCTTAAATATTTTATCTGGGAAACCAATATTTTCTCTCTTTGAAACTTCTACAAAACTTGCACATTACCACTCTCTCTCTCTCTCTCTCCTCTCTCTCTCTCTCTCTCTCTCTACTCTCTCTCTCTTCTCTCTCTCTATAAATATATATATATATATATATATATATATAATAAATAATATATATAATATTAATATTATATATATTATATATTATTATATATATAATATATATATTTATATTATATTATAATATATATATTATATTTATATTATATATATATATATATATATATATATATATATATATATTATATATATATATATATATTATAGACTAATATTTAATTAATATTATTAATTAAAAAATAAAAAAAAAAAAAAAAAAAAATTTTAAATATTTTTTTTTTTTTGGTAATTTAACAATGAATAAATAGGCAAATATTTATTGTATTCACTTGGCGTGTGACTTGTTTTCATTTAGAATAGCAATAGGATTTGATAAAACATATATATTTTAATGATAATTATTTTATAATTAAGAATTTGTTATTTTTTTTAATTATTTATTTATTTATTTTTGCAAAAAATACATAAATACATAAAAAAAATAAAAAAAAAAAAAAAAAAAAAAAAAATGATATATATATATATATATATTATTAATATATAATATAATAATATATATATATATATATATATATATATATTAATATTATATATATATATATATATATATAGTGGCAGTAATACTTACTAGTAATTAATTCATATTATCATTGCCTCTTTATTCTAGAATTAAAAGACGAAAATTTCCTTTAATAATTTCCTAAAGAAATAAACATGGAGCGTTTCTTTCAAGACTGAAAGCCATTTTCCTTACAACTACAAACGAATTTTGTTCCCCAAATTAAAAGATTTCTTCCCGAAAAGTAATTGCTGATGAGGACTCAATGTATTTATCCAAATTTAAAGCAATTTCGCAGTGCATTTGTATTCGAAAGACAAATTAAAAGTTTTTAGACCAGAAATAAAATCAATTCCAGAAAATTTTACTCCTATCTTTCTTGAACACAAGAGGAAATAATTAAATGAAACATTCATGAAGTAAAAGCGATCTATTTTTTTTGGCTTCCAATATTGACTTCTCTTGCGAGTCTGTATTTTTGTTTTATACATATTTTCTGTAAAGAGTGTTTTAGATACAAATATATATATATATATATATATATAATATTATATATTATTTATATATATATAATAAATGTATTATATATATTATATATATATATTGATATATATATATATATTATAATATATATTATAATATAATTATATATATATATATATTATATATATATATATAATATATATATATATTAATATAATATTATATATATAATATACTAGTATAAATTATATATTCTTTATTAGAATAAAAGCGCACATTTTCGAATTTTCGCGCAAAGCGAAAAGCGCAAAAAAAAAAATTTGCGCTTATGCCCACCTCTGATATATACACATATGTAATACAAGTCATAGTTTGTGAGATATACGATGTTATATTTAACATGTTGATAGTTTTAATTTTTAATGTATTAAGTTGGATTTAGGGTCATGCAACATACAGTGTTGGATTTATGACAGTAGATACAATAGTGAATTATAAAACATTTGACAATAATAAGTAAGAAAAAGAAAATACACCTGAAATAACAACAAAAACGTTATATATATATATATATATATTAGATCGTTAATATATTAATTATAAGATATATATATCTAATATATATATATTATATATATATATATAATATATATATATATTAATATGTATAATATATATTAACTATAATAATATATATATATAATAGTATATATGATATAATTATATATAATATATATATATATATATATATATATATATATAGTATATATATATATATATATATATATATATATATATTATATATTATATATATATATATATATTATATATATATATATATATATATATATATATATATAT
>SEYY01006508.1:0-10000 GCA_009176605.1 Armadillidium nasatum | reverse complement strand
AGATTATGAATAGTTCTTCAGAAGTCATTGGTTCTTTATCCCTAACCAAGCCTAGAGGCCTAACCTAGTAAATGCTGTCTCTTTCAGCGCGTGCATAAGAGAAAAAAAAATAATAATCTTTAATCCAGTTACCAAAGTTGCTCAAACAAAAATCATATATTCAATATTTATTAATACAAAACTGAAATGGGTTTCTTGGGGGACGAATTCGTCCTTTGAGCCCAATAAATTAATACAAAAGTAATATCAATCATTTAAAAATGAAGTTTATTACTAATAAACAAATATTGGATATTTAATTTTTTTTTCCATAATTTCCATAATTTTTTTCAAAAATAAACTGCTTCTTTAAATACAATAAAAAATAATATAGAAAATAAAATATAATAATTAATAATAATAATAATAATAATAATAAATAATAATAATAATAATAATAATAATAATATAATAATAATAATCATAATAATAATAAATAATAATAATAATAATAATAATAATAATAATAATAATATTATTATTATTATTATTATTATTATTATTATTATTATTATTATATTATTATTATTATTATATTATTATATTTATTATTATTATTATTATTATTATTAAAAAAAAAAAAACGAACCTCAAAAATCAATAAAATGTTAAATGAACTCGTCCGAATCCGTATATTAAAAAAAACAAAATGTAATGCGGTCCCAAAAGTGAAAAGATCATTATATATATATATATATATATATATATATATATATATATATATATATATATATATATATATATATATATATTATTATTATTATTATTATTATTATTATTATTATTATTATTTTAGTTACAGTATTATGCAACACTTTTAGTACATTTAATAAACATTTAGCTATTAAAATTTGGTTTAAATTAAAAGGACCAAAGGGTTGTCAAATTTCAATTTTTATTCCTTATTTTTATTTCTTACCTGGCTCCTCCTTCAATTGTATACGAGTAGTTTGTTATTTTGTTCTTATATTTATTTAAGTTTTTTTTTATTTGATGAATTAAAATAAAGAAATAGCAAGTGAATTTAAATTCGATAGGTGCAATGAGTGAGTGTCGTATTTTGTAAGATAGCTTTACTGTAAATCTTTCTCTTCTCTCTGAGTCTTGATCCTCTGCTATATGGTATTACGGGGAATCTATTGTTGTGGCTCTAGACATATCAAAAGCCTTCGATAGAGTCAGGCATAAAGCTTTGATTTTTAAACTTCCCTTTTTTATCATCTATCCATCTCTCTGAGATATCCTTTCCAGTCGGAATACTACAGCTGTTGTTCTACAACGGTCACCATTGATCCTTTAAATCTATTTATTAATAATGATGTTCCTCAGGAATCTCTTCTATCCTTAACTTTTTTCTGCTTTTCATTACTGACCTTCTCAATACTGCTTTATCACTAATCCATTCCTATGCCAATGAATCTACGTGGTTGTCTGTAAGGCTTAAAACCTCAGTTCTACTATATCTTTCTAGTCGACAAAATATTCCAAAAAACTATGACGTCTTCAAACACACACAACTCAAATCTTTATCTCTCCTTAATATTCTTGGCATTTCTTTTTCTCTTGCTATTTCTTAGAAGGATGACATTATTTCTTTTTCTAAGCAAGCTTCTAAGGGGTTTGAGTGTACTGAGATCCCTTTGAAATTTGTTCAAGTCATTCTATTGTTTGTTCATCCGTTTATATGGAACATTATTCAAACATTTGGGGTGGTTTCACTTACAGTTCTTGCTGAAAAAGTGGAATCTAGTGATTTTCGACTTAACAACTATTCTGTTCTCACTAGCTCTCTCCAGTCTATTTCAACACAATGAATTGTTGCGTCACACTGTGTAATCGTTATTACAACGGACAATACTCTTCTGAACGCCATACACAGTCTCACCCTTTCTCTTTCCAATTACATGACACCAGATTTAACCTCTATGCTCAATCTTACATGTACTCTACTGGTAAAGTCTGGAACTCATTCCCTTTATCAATTTAATCAGCTTCCTTTGACTTTCACACTTTCAAACGCCGTGTATCGGGGAAGTTAGTTTTTCAATTTGGTCCGTCCTGAGGATTTCCAAACTGTGATGGAAATTGATAGGCTTTTGGCCTTTATCCAACAGTATAATATAATATATATATATATATATATATATATATATATATATATATATATATTATATATATATATATATATATATATATATATATATATATATATATATATATATATATATATATATATATATATAATATATATATATATATATATATATAATAATGTAGCTCATAACATGGAATATTTTCTCCCATAGGAGAAATTCAAAGCAAACCAGATGAGAGGAAAGACCACAGATGGATATTTTTGTTATTCCTTTTGTTTCTCTTCAAACCGAGGAAAGTGGACAACTTTTGAGGCAAAATAGATCCTTCAGCAATCGTAAAATGCGAAAAAAGCAATTCTTGTGTCCCGTTTAACAAACAAGAGAGAGAGAGAGAGAGAGAGAGAGAGAGAGAGAGAGAGAGAGAGAGAGAGAGAGAGAGAGAGAGAGAGAGAGAGAGAGAGAGAGAGAGGATTTAATATTTACTTATTTTTTGTTTTGATTCTGTGAGATTTTTCTAAAGCGAAACAAAAATTTAAAAGAGAACAAATTAGACTGCAATAACTTCCATTATAAAATTTAAACAAATATTCAAAAGCAAAAGAAATGCAAAAGCTACTAATTTAGTAAACTTGATAATAAATAATAATGATCACAGTAATAATAATAATAATTTTATTATTATGTATTATTATTATTATATATTTTTATTATTTTTATTTTTATTATTATTATTATCATTATTACTACTCCTTTCAATGTATTATTAATAATAATTAACAATATTATTAAAATTATTTACTGTTTTCAACATTATTATTATTATCATTATTAGTGTTATTTTCTGATTATTATTATTAGTAACAATGATTATAGTCTTATTATTAATATTTTTCATGACTATTGTGATTGTTCTTATTATTTCTGTTATTATTATGATATATATTATTATTATTATTATTATTATTATTATTATTATTATTACTTATTATCTTCATTGCTATTATTATTATAAAATTGTTGTAGCAAACTTCATAATTAACAACTTTGTTATTGTTGCTTGCATGATCAATATATCTAGATTTCCGTTATCTAGAAGTAAATATCCTAACATGTAATTTTAAATCTATATGTACTAAACTTGGGGCTCAAAGGAAAGTGTTTCCCTTAGCAGCCCCTTTTCAGAAACTGGACATTATTATAATTGTTATTATTACCTATTATTTTTATTATGGTATAACAGTATAGGACCTTTGTATGTAATGTTCAAACTTTTAAATGTTTTTTTCTGAATAAACTGTTCGAATTGAATTGAATCATTGTAAATTTTCAGTTATTATTATTATAATTATTATTATTTTTATTTTATTATTATTATTATTATTATTATTATTATTATTATTATTATTATTATTATTATTTTTTATTATTATTATTATTTTCATTATTATAATAAGTTTCATTACTGAGAGCGTGCAAACAAAATTCTATATAGAAAATGGTTTTGCTTCTGCAGCTGATCCCCTCAAAATATGTTTAGGAAATGTCCATGTATAAAAGCTATTATAATAAATAAATAAAAAAAAAAGTGTAAAAGGAAAAATTTAGGTGCAATAAACAAACAAGAATAATGACTTTCAGAGTAAACATTTTTAGAGAATACAAGGCTGTTTTGTTGTTAATATTATTATTATATTATTATTTATTATTATTATTTTAGTATTAGTTAAAAAAATTAAAAAAAAAAAAAAAAAAAATTTTATTATTATTATTATTATTATTATTATTATCATGTTTTAAATGAAGTCTCCTTCCACTATAACGACCTTCGAACTACGAATGAGAGAACAATTTTTGCTTTTTATTATTGCTTTATTAAGTGCTACTAAATTTATTTGATAAACATTTTTTTATCATATAATATCAGCAAAGATTCTCTAAAATATTTTTGTTACTTCACAAATCGTTCGATAGTCTTGGAATAAAATCATTCAGAACGGTGGTTGATATCAAACTAATTTTTTTTAGAACGCGACAAGTTGAAACGATTAAACGATTAAACGATTAAACGATTAAAAATTCGGTTTCTTTATAATTTCGTACTTTACATTCCACGTAGGATTAACTTGTTAGTGATTAATGTGTGCTAGAGATTTTCTGACATAATACTAGCTACAGTTTGATGGATGGAAATATATATATATATATATATATATATATATATATATATATATATATATATATATATATATATATATATTATATATATATATATATATATATATATATATATATATATATATATATATATATATATATATATAAATAATATATATTAGTGATGGCATCCGCATTGATGAGGAATGCATCCGCAGCATCCTCATAGAAAATTCATCGCGAAACATCGCACTTTGGAAAATTCAACATCCGCATCCGCAATTTCCGAAAGCATTTCACTACATCCGCATCCGCACTTTCGAAAATTTCAAATCCGCATCCGCACTTCTCCAAAATTAGACAACATCCGCATTCCGCAAATTAGAAAATATGACATCCGATCATCAATATATATATATATATATATATATATATATATATATATATATATATATATATATATATATATTATATATATATATATATATATATATATATATATATATAATATATATATATATATATATATATATATATATATATATATATATATATATATATATATATATATATATATATATATATATATATATATTTCTTCTAAAAACGTATTTTCTGCTCCCTCAAAGGGAGGTAGCCTTGGGGAAACTGGCCCCTGATCTATCTCGCATTTCAAATTGAGGCAGAGAAAATATTTTTGTTTTCAATGTCACCAAAACTCAATTCCTCCATCTCTCTGCTCGACACAATCTTCCACACAACTATATATCTTCTTCAAAATCACACAACTCAAACATTCATCTGTAATTTATATGCGTATTGGTGTTTCTTTTACTGTGATCTTTCTTAGAAAGATTACATTACTTCTCTTCCTAAACAAGCTTCTAAGAGGTTAGGTGTTTTGAGTAGCCTTCAGAATTTCATCACACCACCCACCATATGAGTGTTGTTTACCCATGTATGGGAAACACATCACACATCTGTGGTGGTTCCACACATAGAGCTCTTCTCGAAAAGGTGAAGTCTAGGGCTTTTCATATTATAAAGGCTGAAGGCGGAAATACGGTATGAAACGTTCACATTGTATTAAATAAGGATGTGGAAACGCTTGGTATTAACCTTAAGGTTCTTCAGGAAAGAAGCTAACTCAACTTTACATATATATATATTATATTATATATATATATATATATATATATTATATATATATATATATATATATATATATATATATATATATATATATTATATATATATATATATATATATATATATATATATATATATATATATATATATATATATATATATATATGTGTGTGTGTGTGTGTGTGTGTGTGAATTGTAGATCAAGAGTTAGGGTGAAGAGGAAACTATCGGACTGGTTTAGCATAGGAGTGGGATTGAGATAGGGGTGTGTAATGTTGCCATGTTATTTAATCTATTGATGGATGGTGTAAAGTTAGAAAAATGGAGAGAGAAGGAAGGGTATTAGGTTGAGAAATATGGAGGGTGAATGGGATGTGAATGTTCTTACTTTTTGCATATGAGCGGTGTTGGTGGCAGAATCTGGAGAAAAGTTGAGAATACTTGTGAGAGAGTTTGAAGGGAAATGTGCAAACACGAGATTGAAAGTCAATCCAGCGAAGAATAAAGTTATGAGGATTGGAGGTGGGGATGAGGAGATGTGGAGGGAGGAATGGGGGGTGTAGAAGTGTGGGGATGGAAACTTGAGGAGGTGGATGAATTCAAATATCTTGTAATGTTGGGTGGAAGGTAAGGGTGGGACGGAAAAAGAAATAAAGAATAGAGTGGTAGAAGGAATGAAAGTGTTGGGGGCCTAAGAGAAGTATGGAAGAAAGGAAAAATTTCGAAAGAAATAAAGATAAGAATGTTTGAAGGTGTGTGTTTACCTTCTGTATTGTATGAGTGTGAAACATGGATGATGAATGCTCTGGCGAGAAAAGGTTTCAATGTCTTTGAGATGAAAGGTTTGAGAGCGATATATAACTTGAGAAGATTGATAGAATAAGAAATGAAAGAATAAGGGAGATGTATAAATGGAAGAAGGGTGTAATTGATAGATTGGAGGAGGGTGTGATAAAATGGTTTGGACATACTGTATGTGTAGAATGAATGAGGACAGAATGGTGGGCAAGGTACTTAGATCCGATGTGGATAGGGGTAGGGGGAAGGGACGGTCGAAGTGGAGATGGATGGATGGAGTGAGAGAGATTATGATGGAAGTAATTTGAGTTTAGAAGAGGGTAGAAGATTTGTGGAGACAGAGAGAGATGGAGGGTGGTGAAGGGGTTGAAAGGTAAGAATAGGTATGTTTGCAACGAATTGTGGCGAGCACCACCCCACAAAAGTGGATAGGTGATATGATATATATATATTATATAATATATATATATATATATATATATATTATATTATATATATATATATATATATATATAATATATATATATATATATATATTATATATATATATATATATATATATAATATATATATATATATATATTATATATATATATGTGTGTGTGTGTGTGTGTGTGTGTGTGTGATGGCATACGCATTCGCATCCCCATTAAAATTAACATCCGCATCCGCATCCGCATCCGCATCGCATCATCAAAATTAACATCCGCATCCGCATCCGCATCCGCACTTTCGAAAATTCAACATCCGCATCCGCACTTTTAAAATTCATCCATCCGCATCCGCACTTTCCAAAATTAAACATCCGCATCCGCATCCGCATTTCTAAAAAATCACATCCGCATCCGCAAATTAGAAAATATGACATCCGATCCATTCACTAATATATATATATTATATTATATATATATAATATATATATATATATATATAATATATATATATATTATATATATATATATATATATATATATATATATATATTATATATATATATATATATATATATATTATATATATATATTAAAAGGTATTTACGTTAAGTCTTCTGATGACGGGCTACCTTAATTATTATTCTTACTTCTCTGAAATCAACAAAAAATAATCATTTATTAATACATTTATTTATATGTCTAACTTACGATCTGCGATATTATTGTAAATCCTTTTATGAGTAAAAAAAAATTATATGAATTTTATTTACCTGCTACCAAAATTTATCGGTAACTGAGAAATTGATTCATAGTTTTGCATATTACTTAAAGCTTTATAAATATTACATGTCATCGCGCGAAACATAAAAATTAAATTAAATTTTAATTTTCGATTTAAACTCCAGTTGATTTTGATAAAGAGGAAAAATATCTACTTAATAACTAGAACCAAGTTAACACCACTACTAAACAGGAAATCAGTCAGCTTATTCCATAAATTTAAAAACTAGTAATTTTCATCTTGTTTTTCAGCAAGTGATACTCTCTCCTAAAATAATCACGTTGTGCACTAGTCCCAATACCCTGAAATTGACTGTAAGTCGACGTATATTGGCTTTGGATACTCTAATAATAGAATATAAATGAGAATATATCATTATAAAAGTTGATAGTAGCTTAGTGAGTTACGTCAGTTATCTCTGACTTAAGAATTGAGGTTCTCCCCTCGCTCTCGCGCGTGAACTGTACAGTACATAAATTGTGGTTGGAACCTCTAACTCGTTTATCTAAAATTGTCTTTTGTAGGAGATTTTCTTTAGCTAATAAATTAATTGCAGTTTTCGGAATGGTGTATTATTACTCTAATCTTAATTCTCAAAACTTACAACAGTCCGCACTATTCCAACATTCAAATATCACATTCTTTCCTAATTGCTCCTTGCACTGAGAAGGTCCGACCATTAACGATTCGAAACCACGCCCACCAGTGAACAAAAATACCTTTGATACGTCTGAACCAGATAAGGTTTCCCCTATCCAAACCCAAATAATCTGTGATACATATAACAATTTTTCCTGGCTAAGAGCTTTACTCTTCGAATAGGGCTCTGCCCACAAGTGACAAAGCATAACAATTATAACAATAATAATTATTACTTATTATTATTATTATTATTATTATTATTATTATTATTATTATTATTATTATTATTATTACCATTATCACAATCCCGGTTAGGTGTTTCTCATTAGCAATATTACAAAAAAATAAAATTATTGTCCTTGATTATATAAAAAATCTTTGAAAAATAAATTTCGAAAAGTTATATGATTTATACAGTATTTAACAGGTAAAAAAAATACTTCTCACAATTTTTCAAAATATTTCGGCATGGTGTAATATTACTATTATTATTAATAGATATTTATAGATATATATATATATATATATATATATATATATATATATATATATATATATATATATATATATATATATATATATATATATATATATATATATATATATATATAATATATATATATATACATATATATATATAATATATATATATATATATATATATATATAATATATATATATATATATATATATATATATATATATATATATATATATATATATATATTATATATATATATATATATATATATATATATATATATATATATATATATATATATATATATATATATATATATATATATATATATATATATATATATAATATATATATATTGAAGTCATATAACTAAGATAACCATTAAAAAAGATGTTTTTTTTCTTTTTTAAATCAAGAAATAAAAAAAAATTATCGATAATAATAATGCGCGCTATTATTAAAATAAATGAGTTATCAAGAGTATTTATGAGCAAATAATAAGTGAAAAGATGAGTTTTCTAAAAAAATAAATGATTTAAAAAAATTTTTAATAAGAAAATAAATAATAAAAAATTGATTTGGTGTAAAAAAAATAAATAAAATAATAAAAAAAAAGTTTATTAATAATAATTTAACAGTTAGATAACGAAGTTAGGAATTACTGAATATTTTCCCGCGTAAAATAATAAAAGAGATGAAATTATTTGGAAGAAAAGATATTTTCCAAACAAATTATTAATTTAATATTTTTGCAAATAGAATTTTATTACTTTGGATTAAATATTTAGATTGTTAAGAAGATAAAATAATGAAAAAGATTTGAAAATGATGATTTATTAAAATAAAAGTTATTTATTTGAAAAGATAAAAGAGAAGATTAAAAGGAAGAAAAGATACTTTCCAAAAAGTAATAATAAACAAATAGAATAACTTTGGATAAAATCTTCTTCTTATATTAAGAATTATTCTTTATATATAACAATTTATTTGTATATTAATATAACTCTTTGTAACGTAAAATTTTTATGATGAGTTTATGCATTTTTGATAAGAATAATTAAAATTGAAAAAGAATTTGTTTGTTTCAAAAAACCCTTCCCGATGAGTTTGTTATGCATTTTTGATAAGAATAATTAAAATTGAAAAAGAATTTGTTTGTTTCAAAAAAACCCTTCCCAATTTTGAGATAATTTTAGGATTCCTAAACAGGTACGTTTTACGTTCACTTTATCTAAAAGCCTGAAGAAGCTATAAACTGCAACCGTTCCAGAAGAAGCACCAGTATCTTCGAAAGCAGGAGCAGTTCCTCCAGAAGAAAATCTCTAATGTAGGAGCTGCTGAAGCCCTTGTCCTTTAAAGGATAACACAGTTTGGTAGTTCCTTTTATTTCGATTGTGGTTCCTGCCTATATATATATATATATATA
>SEYY01006507.1:5000-17500 GCA_009176605.1 Armadillidium nasatum | reverse complement strand
GCTCTCCTTTCGACAATCTCGAACTTTGTCCAGTTTCCTAACCCCAAATTTATATATATATATATATATATATATATATATATATATATATATATATATATATATATATATATATATATATATATATATATATATATATATATATATATATATATATATATATATATATATATATATATATATATATATATATATATATATATATATATATATATATATATATATATATATATATATATATATATATATATATATATATATATATATATATATATATAACAATATGGGCACAATTCTGTAAATTCCTTTTCTTAATCCTTATATTTGTGAAACAACTTCCCTTTCAATTGAAATGGACGTCTGATTCCGAAAAACTAAGCCATAGACATAAAAGAAATTCGCCCCGAGGCTCTTCTGGATACTAATTACACCATAGGTCACCACCCCCCTTGGCGATATAAGACTGGCTAAATTAGGAATCTCTCGGGACCCATTTGTAACAATGGAGGAATTAAGAGTCAGCTCTTTGCTTCCTTAGAGGAATAAAGAAAGGTCCTTGAAAGTAGTTAAAAAGGAGCTAAAAAAAAAAAAGAAAAGAATTAAAGTTATGTTTATACTTTTATTTATTTTTTTTTTCTCCTTTTGTAATGGAAAGTAATATTTTTTTTTTTTTTTTTTTTTTTTTTTATATATATAATCGAATGAAGTACAAAAATTGTTTTGATTACATTTTGTATTTGTTTGCGCGTTTGTTTGTTGTTTGTTTTCTATTTACAAACCTTTAAAAATAATAATAATAATAATAATAATAATAATAATAATAATAATAATAATAATAATAATTCTACACTATTCGGGTGACATATTTCATTTATCAGTTCTTTTTGACGCTTTGATGGTCTTTATTACAAAAGTCTTCGAAGAAGATACTTGGGTTACATGCTGAGTCTTAAAATCAAAAATTTTACCTTCGTTATTCGAATAAATAATTTATTATTATTATTATTATTATTATTATTATTATTATTATTATTATTATTATTATTATTATTATTATTATTATTATTATTATTATTATTATTATTATTATTATTTTATTATTATTATATTATATATATATTATTATTATTATATTATATATATATATATTATTATTATATTATTATTATTATTATATATATATTATTATTATTATTATATATTATTATATTATTATATATTATTATTATATTATTATATTATTATATTATATATATATATATATATATATATATATATATATATATATATATATATATATATATATATATATATATATATATATATATATATATATATATATATATATATATATATATATATATATATATTATATAATATTATTATTATTATTATATATTATTATTATTATTATTATTATTATTATTATTATTATTATTATTATTATATATTATTATTATTATTATTATTATTTTCATTAAATAATATATTATTATTATTATTAATTATTAAATTTTTTCTTTTAATAAATATATTATAGAATATAAATACTTATCATACCTCTTGCTTTTGTAAAAACTTATAAAATGAAAGGCAAAAAAGGTCTTTTACAACCAATACACCCAAAAAAGAATCCAAAAATAACCTTTAAATATCTTATACATAAGGAACATTTTTGCTTGTTTCTGGTCTGTGAGGGTATATATATATATATATATATATATATATATATATATATATATATATATATATATATATATATATATATATATATATATATATATATATATATATATATATATATATATATATATATATATATATATATATATATATATATATATAATATATATATATATATATATATATATATATATATATATATATATATATATATATATATATATATATATATATATATATATATATATATATATATATATATATATATATATATATAATCTCCTTACAAGGTCACTCACGTTAGGGAGACTCATTTTCTTTGATTTCATGAAGCTCCTTCAAATGAGGTAATTTTAGGTCAAGCGAGGCAAGAAAAGGTCATTCGAGGTCAGAATAAGCTAAAGTCTTTCACGACTTGTTCGATACATCCTCTTTTATCATTTAAATAGTAATTAAAATGTTTATAAATTTTCCTTTTGTAATACCAATCTCCTATAATAATAGATATTATAATAATAATAATAATAATAATAATAATAATAATAATAATAATTATAATAATAATAATAATAATAATAATAATAATAATAATAATAAATAATAATAATAATAATAATAATAATAATAATAATAATAATAATAATAATAATAATAATAATAATAATAATAATAATAGGTGAGTGCAAGCAGAAGCTTTAAAGAGAGGAAGATTAAAGACAGAAGGAGAAACTGAAGATGGTAAGGAATTCCACATAACAAAGATGGCTGGAAAGTTGAAGGCACCACAACGAACAAGCCTGGTGTTGCAATACTCACACAATATTCATTTGTGAGTAAGTCTCCCATTGTGCTATGAGGGCAACGCAATGAAGGTGGAATACGAGGGTCAGTTTTCTTGAGCACCTGCCATTGTAGTCCCTATAGAAAAAAAAATTGTGGCAAAGAAAGAGGGTCAATGGAGTTTGAATAAAGGGGAGAGTTTGTTAATGTTTCAAACTTAGACTGAACCTTATCCAACAGAAGGGTTGATCCAGAGCACCACTAAATGCGTGTAATCACTCCATACAAGAACGAATTATGCCCTTGTATAACTGTAGTAACTGTTTGGAAGAAAAAAAGATCACGCAACATGAATAGAATCCCCAGCTTCTTTGAGGCCACATTAGCAGCCGTTGTGATATGAGGTTTCCAAGACAAGTTGCTGTTTATGTTCAGACCACGATTGTTTATGTTGTTTACAGGAGTGAAGATAGGGCCCTCGAAATTGATTGGAAAGTTGAAAGGTGTTTTAAAGAAAAATATGGAGAAGTTGAGTTTTTAAAGAGTTGAATTTCACAAAGTTGTTGTATCCCTACTGGGAAATCCCATCCAGATCAGGAAGCATAGAATTGGAAAATCTAAAATGAGAAGCAACGCTAGAAGAAAAAAGAGGGAACAGATTTGAAATGAGTAAATGAAAAGAGAATCAAGTAGGCAGAAGAATGAACAAAGTTAGAGTACAGGTGAGGGGGTCATTGATGAAAGGCAGGAATAAAGTAGGTTATAATAAAACAGAACCTTGAGAAACACCACAGTTAATAGGGAAATAAGAAGATATCGCGCCATCAACAAGTGCTGTTATGGAGCAATTTGAGAGGAAACTAGACACGAGTGTGCAAAGAGGAGGAGAAAACCCAAAGGAAGGGAGCTTAGAGATCATCGACGCATACTATAGAAAATTGTAGATAGGAAATTGTTACCAATAGATTTCGAACATCGAAAACCATACTGATGGTCTGATAGAAGGAGCTGAGATTCTAAGTGATCCAGGAAACGAGAGTGAAGAATAGTTTTAATGATTTTAGACATAAAATAGAGGTGAGAGCTATAAGGCGATAGTTAGAAGGTTCAGAGCTGATACCTTTTTTTTTCGGGTTCGGTTGAACATATGCACACTTCCGGCACCGAGGAAAAGTATTAGTATTAAGGCATAGAGAGAAGAGTTAAAAGAGGATAGGCTCCAGCTCGGAAGTACACCCCTCAAATCGAGGGGAGAAATTTCATGCGGGCAACTTGCCTTTCTTACGTTCATAGATTTCAGGATCCCATGTGCCTCATTATGCGAGTGAAATTAGATGAAAAATGTATTAGTTACAGATCCATCAGAGCGAATAACAGCAGGAAAAAAAGAATTTGCAGAAATTGTTGGAAATATTTTTGGCAAGAGGCCAGAAATTTTTATCATTATTATTATTATTATTATTATTATTATTATTATTATTATTATTATTATATTATTATTATTATATTATTTATATTATTATATAATTATATAATAAAAAATTAAAAATAAATAATATATAAATATATATATATATATATATATATATTATATAGTATATATATATATATATATATATATATATATATATATATATATATATATATATATATATATATATATATATATATATATATATATATATATATGATTAAGAAAAAATTAATTATTTTACTATTTCTGAGACTCGAAGCGAGCTTCAGAAATTCGTTAGTGTGCGAGGTGTTTTGATGCTCAGAAATGATTTTATGAGCCTGAATAAAAACATTAGCGAAGATAATAATAATATTTTTTATTTATTTATTTATTTATTTATTTATTTTTTGAGTGTGTCCACTTAACCGTCCGCGTACCATTACAAAATTAATTATATATATTTTTAAAGGTAAATAACTTCTTGATCACTAATGCAAATTCATTTAATTTTTGTAAGTAATATAAATATTCAATTGTAAATGCAATAAAAATACGTAATATAAAAATGTAAAATTTACATAACTAAAGTGTACTCGTGGTTTTTTCGTGGTTTTTATAGATGAAAAATGTTGGGCTATTTTTTTCAACTCAATAGTAATAATGTCGTTGGCCCTTTGCCACTCTTTGAATGGTCTGCAATATCTTCTTTAAAAAGAAGAGAGAAGAAGAAGAAGAAGAAGAAGAAGAAGAAGAAGAAGAAGAAGAAGAAGAAGAAGAAGAAGAAGAAGAAGAAGAAAAGGAAAAGAAAAAGAAAAAACAGAAAAAGAAGAAAAAAAGATGAATTAGAAGAAGAAAACGAAAAAGAAGAAGAAGAGAAGAAAAAGAAAAAGAAGAAGAAAAAGAAAACGATGAATTATAAGAAGAAAAAGAAAAAGACAAAGAAAAGGAAAAAGAAGAAGAAGAAGAAGAAGAAGAAGAAGAAGAAGAAGAAAAAGAAAAGGAAAAAGAAGAAAAAAAGAAGAAGAAGAAAAAAAAAAGAAAAAAGAAAATGAAAAAGAAGAAGAAAGAAGAAAATGAGACGTAGAAAAAGCGATTACTGAAACCATTTCCTCAGATATAATCCCTTTATATTTTGCTTGTTTCTTCTTGAACATAAATGTTGATGTTATGCTTTCAATGAGTTTTATAAGAGCACAATTTAAAGCTCAAAAAACTTCCTCAATCACATGCTAAAGGAAAACAATGTAAGATAATAATAATAATAATAATAATAATAATAATAATAATATTAATAATAATAATAATAATAATAATAATAATAATAATAATAATAATAATGATAATAATAATAATAATAATAATAATAATAATAATAATAATAATAATAATAATAATAATAATAATATATAATAATAATAATAATAATAATAATAATAATAATAATAATAATAATAATAATAATTCATTCATTTCATAAAGCTTTATTCAGAAAATGGTACATTTACAGGTTGAAAGTTTAATAGTAGGTCCTATTCTACTAAATTCAATAATAATCTTAATAATAATATCGTGACTGTCCACTTCACTGAAAAGGGCTGCTGGGGAAAACACTGGGTTTCCATTGAGCCCCAAAGTTTAATACATATTAATATATATATTATACTTTATTTAATAATTATAGGTTATGATAGGTTACTTCTAGAGTAACAAAAATAAATGTTAATCATGCAAGTAACAGTACAAAGAACGTTACTTATGATGTTTACGTTGAGAATATGGTAATAATAATAATAATAAATAAAAAAAAAAAAAATAAAATAATAATAATAATAATAATAATGATAACAACTAATAATAATGATTGTAATCTATAACTTATAATTGGATTTTCAATAATAGAGCAATGGCAGCAACCATGATGGATAATAAGAAAATAATAATAACAATTACAATAGTAATAATAATAATAATAACAATAATAATAATAATATTAATGAAAATAATAATGGCAAACAACAACAACAACAACAACAACAACAATAATAATAATAATAATAATAATAATAATAATAATAATAATAATAATAATAATAATAATAATAATAATAATAATAATAATAATAATAATAATAATAATAATAATAATAATAATAATAATAATAATAATAATAATAATAATAATAATATATAATAATAATAATAATAATAATAATGATAATAATGATAGTTATTTTGTACAGTTAATAATAATATAAAGTCCAGTGCTTTTCCTAATACTGTAACCAATAAAAATAGTAATAATAATAATAATAATAATAATAATAATAATAATAATAATAATAATAATAATAATAATAATAATAATAATAATAATAATAATAATAATAATAATAAAACCTTTATTGAATTCGTTCTGACATATTGACTCATTCAAACAATTCCGCTTGTGTCTCTTAAGCCGAGTTTTTCTTCCCTAATTGAGTGTTTGACCAGTGACGTGGGTGGGCAAGGACGGGCGTGAGGGCGGGTTAGCCTCGCAGGAAGGCTTCAACCCACAGCAGGGATCGAATCCCTCCTATGATCAAGGATTCAAAATGAACAAGACGAATCGATGGATGTAAAAGAAGAAGAAAGGGAAGAAGAAGAACTAGTCTATACGCGTATTTTCATTTCCCTATTCAGACGTTGTGTTAAGGTTAGCATGGATGAGAAATGGAATCGTGGCTATTTATCTTCAGTGAGAGCTTCTCACAGAAGGGGGGGGAGGGAGAGAGAGAGGGAGAGGGAGAGAGAGAGGGGGAGGGAGAGGGAGAGAAGAGATAGAGTGTGAGAATAAGGGAGAAGAAAGAGGGCAACGAAGAAGAGTTGTAGTTTGATTGATTAAATATACTATATTGGATAAACATTGCTAGGATATCTTTTTTTTAAGTGAATTATTATTATTATTATTATTATTATTATTATTATTATTATTATTATTATTATTATTATTATTATTATTATTATTATTAATTCTTATTAATACACACAATGTGCATTCGTGTTACATAAAAAATAAATATATAAATATAATAAATATATATATAAATATATATATATATAATATATAATATATATATTATATATATATATATATATATATATATATATTTATATATATATATATATATATATATATATATATATATATATATATATATATATATATATATATATATATATATATATTATAATAATAATATATATATATATATAATATTATATAATATATATATATATATATATATAATATATATATATATATATATATTATATATATATATATATATATAATATATATATATATATATATAATCGGTGCATTTGTAAGTCTATGAATGGCATAATGCCAGAAGAAGATAAGCCTTTATTTTTGCCTATAGAACAGTTTATGGAAGAATATCAAATGGATTTCCCAGAAGCATAATAATAATAATGAATAATAATGATTAAATTAATAAATAATAAAAAATAATAATAATAATAATAATAATAATAATAATATAATAATATAATATATAAAATAAAGAAATAAAAATATAATTAATAAAATAATAATAATAAAATAAAAAAATAATGATTAATAATAATAATAATAATAATAATAATAATAATAATAATAATAATAATAATAATAATAATAATAATAATAATAATAATAATAATAATAATAATAATCTTAATAAATGCTGGATAGTCTCTTTAGGAAATGGAAAATTTCCATGTTTGCAATTTTACAGTTCGTCCTACACTATACTAAATACGATAATAAAAATAGTTGTCCAACTCTCTAAAAAGGAATTACCAGGGGAAAAAACAATGGCTTCCTTTGATCTCCAAAGTATAAAATCTAAATGTAATTTTAATTCCTTTAATAATATCGTAATAGAAAAAATAAAACAATAAAACAAAAATACTCTTAATTATTATGTTACATACACATATAATAAAAACAGGGATAATTAATAATAATAATAATGATAATAATAATAATAATAATAATAATAATAATAATAAACAATAATAATAATAATAATGATAATAATAATAAAAATAGTGATACTAATGATCATAAAGTTTATGACAGTGCTAATTATATTCATAAAAATTACTTGTATACCGAAAATATTGGTTATTTTTTGGTTAACCATTACATGACAACCATCACTTTCTTTATTAGACAAATATTATAGAATACAACTAAATAGGAGAAGCAAATGAATCATCACAATATAAGAGAGAAGTACCAGATATTTTTTTTCTGTTTGTATTATGTTGAATATAATATTAATGATATTATAGAATAGAAATAAATGACCTGAAATGATAATAATAATAATAATAATAATAATAATAATAATAATAATAATAATAATAATAATAATAATAATAATAATAATAATAATAATAATTAATTATAATAATAATAATAACAAATAATAATAATAATAATAATAAAAATAAAAAAAAAAAAAAAAAAAAAAAAAAAAAAAAAAAAAAAAAAAAAAAAAAAAAAAAAAAAAAAAAAAAAAAAAAAAAAAAAAAAAAAAAAAAAAAAAAAAAAAAAAAAATTAAAAAAAAAAAAAAATAATAATAATTAAAGAATATAATAATTATATATAAATAATAATTAATGACAATATAATAATAAAAACAAATAATAATAATAATAATAATAATAATAATAATAATAATAATAATAATAATAATAATAATAATAATAACAGGTAACAGGTTTTCTTTATAAAGTCTTTTACTTCTTTCTTTTTTCTATATCTTTACAATTTTGGGGGAAAAAACAATGTTGATTATCAACGTTCACTTCCTTTTTAAAATAAATGCATTGTTAGGACTCTTTTACAATTTTACATAGGTTCTTAAATCAAAAAAAAAAAAAAAAAAAAAAAAAAAGTGATGCAGCGAGATGAGAAAGAAAGTTATTACAAGGTGTGTGGTGAATTTTTGTGTTGCTTGGTTTGCTCGTAGTATTCTTTGGTTTCGAGGAATTTCAATACCACCCTTATTTTTAAAGGATAATGGGGTAACCATCGTCACGAAATCTCATGAAGTGATTGCTGTTGTTCATGGTGGATCTAAAATATTTTCTGAGAGCGTATAACAAACTGGGATATTTAGAAACTTTCAGCCTTTTTGCAAAATTCACCAAAAAAATGTAGTTTTAAAATAATTTAATGAATTACATATTTTAACATAGTTCTTTCTTTACACTAGTTTATTTTAAAATTTAAAGGATTTCGTAGGTTAGGTCAACGTAACTTAACAATGTACTTTTTTATTCATCAAGTTTACCTACCTAGTCATAAAATAAGTTTCAGAGCATCATCAAAACTAATCTTAAAATTATAAATATACTCTCTTATTTACTAAACTGTTTATTTAAAAATAAAATAATTGCAAAGCAAATTTTTACAAAAGAATTTAATTTTTTATATACTAATTTACTATTATTGAATAGTATTAATTATAATTATTAAATAAAGCACAATATTGATTTTTTATTAGCTCTTAGACAATTTTGATAAGTTATTTGAAAACACTTTTACATATTTTCTCACAACAATTTTACACATTTTCTCACAACAATTTTACACATTTTCTCACAACAATTTTACACATTTTTTCACAACAATTTTACACATTTTCTCACAACAATTTTACACATTTTCTCACAACAATTTTACACATTTTTTCACAACAATTTTACACATTTTCTCACAACAATTTTATACATTTTCTCACAACAATTTTACACATTTTTTCACAACAATTTTACACATTTTCTCACAACAATTTTACACATTTTCTCACAATCTCATTTAAAGTTCAAAATTTTCGGACAGTGAGGAACAAGTCTAGTTTTGCTTTCAGAAGATTCCTTAATTCTAACTTTTCTTTTCACCCTTTGACTCTGTTAACAAATGAACATCCTAGCATTGATCCTCCACAATTAATAAAACTAATCCTTCTTTTAAGTTATGTATCAACAATATATACCATACCATTCATCTTCCTTTATTACATTTTTATTATTATTATCTTATTCTCTATTTTATTTCATCTGAATCTGAATATTCTCCAACTAATTTTGAGATCAAACAAAATGGATAATTTTATAATATTCACAAGTTTGACTCAACCGATACATTTTTCCATTCAAAATCAGTCTTAATTTTAGTGATACCAAAAAGTGTTAAATTAATGTTATTCTCCATCCAAATTATTATTATTATTATTATTATTATTATTATTATTATTATTATTATTATTATTATTATTATTATTATTATTATTATTATTATTATTATTATTATTATTATTATTATTATTATTATTATTATTATTATTATTATTATTATTATTATTATTATTATTATTATTATTATTATTATTATTATTATTATTATTATCATTATTATTATTATTATATTATTATTATTATTATTATTATTATTATTATTATTATTATTATTATTATTATATTATTATATTATATTATATATTTTATTATTATTATTATTATTATTATTATTATTATTATTATTATTATTATTATTATTATTATTATTATTATTATTATTATCAGTCGTCAACTGAATTACTAATTACAATATATTTTTAAAAGGCGTGAAAGCAAATTTACACTAATTTTTGAAAAAAATCCATTAGATTCATTCAAAAACATTTTTAAACACTCAGTGATAAAATATATTTTTTTAATTTATTTATTTCCTTTAATATTTCATGATTAAATCTAATTCTTTCCTTAAACCAAAACTTATGCTTAATTATACGAACGACAATTACTGCAACAAATATATTATAATTAATAATAATAATGATAATAATAATAATAATAATAATAATAATAATAATAATAATAATAATAATAATAATAATAATAATAATAATAATAATAATAATAATAATAATAATAATAATGATAATAATAGTAATAATAATAGTAATAGTAATAATAGGAAATTACCATTATTATTAGTAGTAGTTGTATTAATATTATTGTCATCCATTATCGATAATAAGAACGAACAGAGGAATAGTAATTTCACGTATTTCGAAGATTAAAATGAGAGATAAGAAGTGATTGCTATTTTATTTTTGGATTTTGAAATTTTTTTATTTTTTTTTTATATTTTTTTTTTTTTTTTTTTTTTTTTTTTTTTTTTTTTTGAGAGGGAGAAAAATGGAGCTCGCTCGGGCTTGACAGAAACGGCGTGAGGCCACAGAGAGAGAAAGGTTCAAAAATCACGAAAGTATTTCCTATATTCCAGGATCTCATGAGTTCTGATTCTTCGTGATGAAAAGTATGTGTGTGTGTGAGTGTGTGAGTGTGAATGTGTGTGTGTAGTAGGTTAATGTGTGATTTGAAAAATCTAATAATAGAAATAGCTAGTAATATTTCTTTGATTTTTAGATCAAGTTTTAAATTTTTTTAAAATAATAATAATAATAATAATAATAATAATAATAATAATAATAATAATAATAATAATAATAATAATAATAATAATAATAATAATAATAATAATAACAATAATAATAATAATAATAACAAGAATTTTGAAAAATTTAATTTCTTTTGTGCCTTGTTTGGGTCTCAAAGGAAAAATTATAACAAATAACATTCATAATGTCATTATTATTTCTTCTGTTCTTTCATCATTCTGGAGCTTACTTCCTAGTCATTCTTTCTTACAGAATTACTTCCTTTTCTTTTCGATTTTGAAAAATAATCCATAGCTTTCCATTTTCTTTATTTCAAGAGCAACTGAATTACAAAAATGAGAAAAATCACAGGATAAAGACTCATTGGGATAAGAAAATGATCAAATTTTTATCGTACTTTTCGAAAATTATCTGAGTTACATTAGGAGAATAAAGATGTTTCAAATTCTTCTTTACACTGTACTGTAAGATTATTCTTCTAATGTAAAGAAGCTTCAAAAACTTCAAAATAAAGAAATGAAAATGCAATAAGACTATAACTACAGGTCTGCAATGGGAGTTTTCCTTTTCGGTACAGGTTGAATGAACGTATTTTTACAGCAAGAGTGAAAAATACGACATAAATAACCAGAGACGAAATAGTTTGCAAGGCAAGGTGCAAATTCGGAAGGATAAATATAAAGACTGAAAGACCGTCAGGACCATAACTCTCTTTAGTTTGAAGTTCAGAGATTGCAAATTGCTGTTAGGCGTAAATGAGTCGAAGAAGGTGGATGATCACTAATAACATTGGATTTGACTAATGTAGATAAGATTTAAAGGTTTATTCGAAGAGTCCAGTTTTAGAAGAAGTCAAGAAAGCAATGATCTGTCAGTAAAAACAAGAGTAAGGAAAGAAAATTAAAAATTGCAGTTTACATATTTGGCAATGTACCAGAATGAGCAGGAGGAAGAGAAGAAGAAAGAATCGTAATTGCATTTTAATGTGAGAAAAAAAAAATTAAGAATAAAATACAATCTAAATGAGTTTTGAAAATCATTTTATTTATAATTCATA
>SEYY01006506.1:27500-29188 GCA_009176605.1 Armadillidium nasatum | reverse complement strand
GATGTTTTCTTTGTGAGAGAAACATAATAAGAAAGAGATTAAGGACAGACATATTGAGTTGTGTAATTTTGATGGAATGTGAAAATTATTTTGAAGGTTATGTTGAGTAGATAAAGAAAGTAAATTTACTTTTGTGTAATTAAAACAACAGGTTTTCTTTCAAACAATTAAAAATATGGGAAATACCAAAGGTCAAGTTATTCCAAGGTTACTCTTCTAGCATTAGTTATTTTCTATCGACTTAAAAACTTTACTATTGATAGATTTATTGGGTGAACGGTTGCCTAACACCTTCCAAATCATCTGTTATAGAAGGACTGGAAATGAAATAAGAAAGAATGTAAATTGTAAAAGTTTGTTTATATATAATATAGTATATCTATATATATATATATATTATATATTTTATATATATATATATATATCTATATATTATTATATTTTGGCAATAATCAGAAACTTGTGATACGTCCAACTTCACAGCAAAATATTAACCGGGATGTCGAAGAACAGAGGATCAAGAGTCAGAGAGAAGGAAAGCTCACAAATTAAGTACTCTTTAAGTAAATCATATCGGCTATTTGAGATAAAAATAGAAGAATTATGACTGTACAAATCTTCCTATTAAGGGTAGGATTCAAAATCTTTGAAGAAAACAGAAGTTAAAACAATCGGACAATATTTAGAAGGTCGAGAGAGTCTCCCCTTCTTTTTTTTTAAAAAAAAAAATGTTGAATGAGACTACACTTCAAGCAATAATGGATAGCTCAAAGTGAAAAGCATAGTCAAAATAGTTTTATAAAGCACGGGGCTATGTCGTCTTTTTCGGCTTAAAGTTGAGTTGAGAGAGTTGGAGAAAACAAAAAGATTGTTTTCGGGGCGCTAAAGTACCCTAATTTTAGTCAAAAACGAGGTGAAAGGTGTAGATGAGGAAAGGTGATGTGCAACAAAGAGGAAATTTGGAATAACAACAGAGAATGTTGCAAAAATTTAATGTATAAGGAAGACCGTGGACTAGAAGAAGTAAATCCGTGGTGACATTGACCAAACCATGGGAGTGTTCCTGTGAAAAAACGTCGAGCATTTTTCAAGATAAAATGTGATTACATATGCAGAATATAATGATGATACAGGTTATTTAATTCATTCATTCATCGATCATTGAGTAGAGCTGGTGTCTTTAAAAAATGCGTCATTTTTTTTACCAATAAAAACATAAATTTTGAGATGAGGACCGTCATAATATTCCTTTTTAAGCTTGGGTAGAGAGCTTCGCAAATCATTGAGGGTTTGCAAAAGATATTTGGAAATCTTAGCACATCCCCCCATACCCTAATCTTGACTCATCTGAGTTCTCTTTATTTCCAAAACTGAAAAAATACCTCTCAAAGGTACCTGACTTGAGAGTGTGGACCTACGGATAAATCTTTCTGGCCTCTTGCCAAAAATATCTCTAACAACTTCTTATATTCCTTCCTCCTCTCCCGTAGTTGTAGTTACTCCACTGAAAAAGGCAATTCTAGGTCTCCATCTCCTCTAATTCACCTGATGACTCCGGCAATCCTCCTCTACTCTTTCCTCTCAGATGTCCATGCTTTACCTGTGATCATTTGATCAGGTGCATGACTTCTGAAATCTATAAACATTATGAAGAAAGAGGTTCTGATGGCATTCTTCAAGTTTTAAGG
>SEYY01006506.1:15000-17500 GCA_009176605.1 Armadillidium nasatum | reverse complement strand
TGAATGACAACACGTTTCCAGCAGGAATGGAAAAACAGAGAAGATACTGTTTACAAGTGTTTAGTTCTACAGGAGGAATACCATCAGAACCATAAACCTTCTTAGCGTTTAACCAAAACTGTAATCATCCGAAGGGAATTCAAAGAAATATCATTGCACCTCCTACCAGATTGCAATAACGAAGTTATTTTCTCCCAAAATGTGGAGGTGCATTTCTGTGGAAGAATTGATAAGATGGAAAAAAAAAAAGATGAACAGAAAAACCCACAGATGAAAAGAATTTAACATCATGAGGGTAATGACTGGAAGCTAAGAAGTGGTCTAATACGTTGGAATTACCTCCAAGATGATCATAGATACGAGTGTGGAGCTGCATCATCTGCTGAAAGTTACTGTAAATTGAGGAATGACAGGCGAATTTACGAGTTGAATCTTGTGATCTAGGGTGAAGTCATTTGCGGTGTAAACACTTATCACGAAAAATGATGATTACAGAGAAAATAAATAAGTAATTTGTCCGCTGATAAAATAACAAAATTCAGAAGTAAACTTTAATATGTGTCACTAATAAATTATATGCTTTCTTTGATGTACAGTCGTCAACAGAAGTTCGTTCCTATTAAGCTGGAAATAAATATTTATATAAAATGGAGATCATTTCAGGTTCAGCCAATCACAGTTCAATTAAGCCCCGCTGAATGTTTTTATTTTCTTTTTATTCAAAATAGAACTTTTATGAAATGATTTCCATTTTATATAAATATTTATTTCCAGCCTAATAGGAACGAACTTCTGTTGACGACTGTACACATTTCGCATATTTTTGTTACAAAGTTTTTGGTGGCGAACTCTTGAAGAGCAAGAGAACCGGAATTGGCAAGTTTCTAGACACTGACATTATTTGAAATCCATTTCGAGCTAATTTATATCTCTTAGCAATGTCAAATAGTACGATTTTAAAAGTCCCTTTTCTTTTAAATGAATGAGATTTATTGAGGATTTACTGAATGAAAAAAATTGATAAAATAAAAGATACATTTAAATTGTATACTTTGCCATTTTACGGGATCAAGAGCAAAAATTGAGGTAGATGCAATAAAAGGTATATCAAGTATTAAATCGTTAGTAGATAAAGTAATATAGAGTAGGTGATTCATGTATTCTGGGTAGTTTGTTGGTCTTTTTAAATTACTTTTCTTCTATATTTTTCTAAGGCATTAAATTTCAATCTCAGTTTTCAAGTAAATTAATTTTTTCCTAACTCTCGCTTATAAAAAGACACCTTCAAATTTAATTTAAAATTATGAAAAGGGAATAAAAATGCACTGATATTATACGAAATATAATTAATCTTTCTCAACATATCGCTTGGGGGACTGTAATCGAAGACAGATTCTTGATTAACAATGGTCAAAAACTATAACTTTTCACTCAGTTTTTGTTTTGTAAATAATTTTTTTTTACTATTATGAAAACTATCTTTAGGCAATTAAGAGTTTGGAGAAAAACAAACTCATTCTTTCACGCTCTAGAAAATGTTCTCAATATTAGCATTTATTACTTAAGAAAACATGAAATTCTGCCTTATTAGAAATTCCTGTCGATTTACTATTATTATTATTATTATTATTATATATATATATATATATATATATATATATATATTATATATATATATATATATATATATATATATATATATATATATATATATATATATATATATATATATATATATATATATATATATATATATATATATATATATATATATATATATATATATATATATATATATATATATATATATATATATTCCTATTAGAAAAATCACATAATATTTTAATTATTTTTGTTAATTTTTTAGCCTGTATACTCATAGGTCTGTTAATATTCTTAGGGCGATTCCGGCGGACCATTGCAAGTCAAAGGAAAAGACGGTCGAATGTTCCTGGCTGGAATAGTCTCTTGGGGCTATGGATGTGCAAGAGCCAACAAACCTGGAGTTTACACAAGAGTTTCAGAGTTTGTTCCTTGGATATTAGAGAAAATATCTGAGGCTTCATTATAGTATTATTAGGCTAATTAACTGCTGTATTTTATTTATTTATTTATATTTTCTCTTGTTATATATATATATATATATATATATATATATATATATATATATATTATATATATATATATATATATATATATATATATATATATATATATATATATATATATATATATATATATATATATATATATATATATATGTGGAGTTATATTGACAGAGGTATCAATGCCAGTTATTATAATTTTCATACCCCTTGACCACTAACAAAATAATTAATCCATCTAGAATTGCCGTACATTAGCTACTTTATTTGTATGAAATTCTACCGGAGTTCCAGAAATAGTAATAGAGTAACTTTTTAATATATTTATCTAATTATATGAACTAAAATATAAAAATAATACGAAATTAAAATAAAGTGACCAGAAGGTTTTGCTG
>SEYY01006506.1:0-7500 GCA_009176605.1 Armadillidium nasatum | reverse complement strand
TGAGATAGTACGTATCTGGTTCGTTAAAATATAAATGCTTATAATTCGGTTTTTTAAAGTTTTATGGAAGATTTTTTTTTGTTTTTTTTACATTACTATTACAAAGTTCAATTTTTTATTTACTTCATAAGTAAATCACAAGACATATTTAAACATTCTGAAATATTCGGGATACAAATGAACTTTGATCTTCTATATTTGTGCATCATTAACGATAAAAGATGTTTATTTTTCTGGAGAAAGTATTTTCTCTGAGAAATTCTCTTTTTGCAATTAGAACTTCTTTGCTAGACTGTCGAAGCATTCTCTAACATGTCTTCGAATTAATCAAATTTTAAAACCAAACCTACTACTACTCTAAATAATTTTAAAAACTAAATTTATATTTATTGATGAGCAGTAAAATTTGAGTGACATGTGATGATAGCAAAAGCGTGCATGGAAGTTTGACTAATGGCCAAACTGTACTTGAAGTCATGCTTCGTACAATATACTTCTGTATATTGAAAAGAACCTCTTACACTAAATTCAAATTTATTTTTGAAATTTTAAATAAATATTCTCATACTGATTAAATCGCCATCATTTGCTTTCGAAACAATCCCATAAAATGCACTGTTGTAATCCGAAGTCCTGATATAAGGAAGATAACATTTGATGCATGTCTTTTAAACTATTACGAATGAAGATTTGCTGGATTTCAAGTTTTAAGAATCCAATCGAAAGAAATTTTCTAATTCGAAAGCATGTTCTGCTTTTTAAATTTGTAATCAGAGAATTTTCTCTAAAATAAGAATCAAAGAAAAAAGAAAAAAAGGTAAATTCTTTTAGAGGAGTCCATGTATCTTTAACAGAAAGTAAATGAATTCCAGCTGAAGAAGTAATATCAGCAACAAATCCATAACTTAAATCAAAAACGCATTTTGATTATTAATATCAAATGTAAAACGATTAAATAGAAAGTCACCAAAAGCTTCTTATTCCAAAATGAATTTAGATCATAATTTTACCAAATCTTTGCTAATATTTTCAAACCAATTTACCTTCTTTTTCTACACTTTCCTCATAAGAATTTACTAGTAAAAGCGACAGGTAGAACGAAGGACAAGGGTTAGAAATCTTCGAAATATGGAAATTCTTAATAGTTATCAAAGCTAATAAAAAAAAATCACAGAGCCTTAAAGAATCTAATTTAAAACTTTATATACTTAGGTACTCTTTCTTTGAGCACTGATGTTACGAAGTTATTTGATCCTTTTTTTATCAACTCTAGTAAACCTTCTTAGTTTGAATTAAACGATCAGAATCAAAACCCACTTTCATGATGTCTAGTTACAGATCATGGTATATCTCTTAATTCCTTAGAGGAAATTATCAAGGCATAATCGAGAAATTATAGCTGTGTACATTTATTATACTTATCATACTTTTTAGCATGACGATAAATGAAGATAAGTGGAGAACAAGCCAAGCCTAAAACTAGGGAGTTTTACTGAAAACGCACCTAGTACCAACAGAACCCTACATGATATATTGGGTTACAAAATTCAGTCCCAATATTTTAAATATAAAATTTATAAACTATATTCACTTCAGATTTTTATTCCGAAAGACTAGGGATTATTTAAAACTTCCAAACCTAAATCTAAATCAGATTCAGAGTTAATATGCGTGAAAGGGGTGAAATAAGAGGAAGTGAGATTAAAGATGGTGTTAACGAAAGAAGAAATACGAATCGATATTGTGTTTTGATGTACATGCTGTTTAAAGTATTTTGTTTTTCGCCCGTCACAGTGGTTTTAGAATGCTTTATAGGAAATAAAGCTTCTGCTCAAGCAGATGTTACAAAGACTAACAAGACCGAAAGGAGTGATGCCAAATTATGTGTACTGAAAAGGCACTAAAGCAGTTCACGAAAAATAAAGGGACCCAAGGGGCTAATACCATTAGTATCGTAAAAAGCTTCGATTAATTAATGCTTAGGTGAACAACTTCTGTAACTCTTATCAGGAAATTGATATCCTTTAAAGGCTAAATTATCAAATGCAGTCTATAGAACATCCTTATAATAGCTTAAATAAAATTCGCTATCTACAATAAACTGAGAGTTTTATGGTGAAACAAAGTTGCCTCAGAGATGCTTGGAGTGGTGACAGGCTTCTCATCAACCCCTCACCTCATCATCACTTGAGAGCTGATGGGAATTGTGCCTCCAAGAATTAGCGTCCGGCTTGCCCCGATGCACGTTTTTTATTTTTTATTTTATTTTATTTTATTTTATTTATTTTTTATTAATACCTGACATTCGCGGTTTTTTTTTTTTTCTCTTTGTCGAACACCGCCTCTCTTTTCTCAGATGCTTGGGAACGCTGACAGTAAACCTTATTCTGTTACCTCCTACTGTCTCTATCATCAATTTTCAGTCAAAGGCGGATGTTGCTCAACGATGTGAGTAACGATGTTGTTTGTTCTCGTGTCTCTAATTTGGGGTCTTCTGAATTCTTTACTTTATGGCTTAAGTTCTCTTGCTATTTCTACTATTAAATTTATTTGTTCTGCCTATTTATATTCTAATTCTAGTGAATATAAAAAAAAATTCTTTGACTATTTAAACTCCAAAATAGAGCATATTCTTTCTTCTTTTCCTTTCTCCGAAATCATCATTTTAGGTGATATCAATATTCACTACCGTCAATAGCTTTCATCTAGTTCTCATGATCCAACAGGTGAACTCGCCTCCCACTTTTCTATCTAGAACAACCTTGAGCAGTTCATGCAACTCTCTATCCGTATCCCTGAGCGTCTTGGTAATGAACCCAACATAACTGATCTTTTCTTAACCTTTTATCCTTCTCCTTATACTGCTAAACTCTTTCTCCCCCTGGGTTCATCCGACCACCTTCTTATCTTCGTTTCTTGTTCTGTCTCTTCAAGTCTTCCGCAAGAACTGTCCCCGCCTTCTGCGAGAAGACGTTTCTGGCATTTCAGTGGTGCTAACTGGTCTGATTTGTGGTTGTACTTCTCTGATTTCCCACGGAATGACTACAGTTTCGGTGGGTGGGGTCCCTCGGAATGTGCTGGGAGCATTATCGAGGTGATTCACTCCTGCATGGAGGCGTACATTCCATATTCTTTCCCTTCAACTAAACCTAACAAATCTTGTATTAACTCTATTAGTTCTCGTGCTATCCCCTTCAGGGATGTTACCTTCATAGATTACCGTAGTCTTCAAACCCCAGAAGCTCATTCAACTTATTTTTCATCCTGAAATCGTGCAAAACTAATCTCTCATGACACCACAAACTTATTTCTCCCTAGTAAATGCAATAATTTTTTTGATTCTTCTTTCTATCGCCCTTTCTGGCATTTTGCAAAAAATGTCGACCCTAACTTTTTCTACTTTCTTTCTGCTAAGCTGATGACTCCATTCTTCATTACTTCTTTCACTTTTAAATATGGCCCTTCCAACAGTAGTTATTTGACGCAAGAAGGGTGAACATGGAGCAACTGACATCTTATCCTTCTTGTATTTCAAATTGGGGCAGAGAAAACATGTCTTTTTCAATATCTCACAAATTCAATTTCTCAATCTTTCTACTCGACACAACCTTTCATTTTATGCAGCTTAAATAAATAAATTTTTAAAAGTGCTTAACAGTGTCATTTTTAACAAATCATAATATAAATAATATTTGCAGTTATTTGAAAATTAAATAAATATAAGCTTAAAATAATGCTAAATCAAATTAGTAAATCACTTTTTTGATAAAGACCTCGGACCAAAATTCATCTTTGAGTCTAATTTGTTTCGACTAAAAACTAAACTTATAGTAAAAAAAAAATTTTTTTTTTTGCTTGAAGTAATATTCAAATATTTTTTTAAGCACTAATGCTAAAAAAAATCATTCTTGTTTTATCTACTTTTACCATAAAATAGTCCATATTAAAAAATCTGTTTATCCTGTAACTTGACCAGATAGTTTTTCCCTCGTTCTTCTTATTAATTTAATTAAATTTTAGGGAAAACTATGATGACATAATTTCTGGGTTCAACTAAGCCTATTTAATATATTTAAATTTATTTGTTACAAAAATTTTATTAAACTGGTATGAAAAAGAATTTAAAAAATATTTTTAACATCTTTCTAACAAGCTACGATAGTTACGATACACCAAAATACAACTTTTTTAATGTACAAACTTAAAGAAAAATAAATCATCAATAGCTTCTGACAACCCCTATCTGGCAACAATATTATGTTATCTGACTTTCAAACGAAAACATAAAAAGTTCATGAATCTCAAGAAATTGAGCTTCACACTAAGAAAAAGGGAATTTTATAAGATTGCTCAACTTACCGTTAAGTAAACTTTGATAATACTTAATAACTGCTAAAAAAAATCAAATAATGAATTATTTAATTTCCAAAGCACAAGTTTTAAAACGAAAAAATTATATGACTGACTTTTGTCATAAGTTAATAAAACGGAACGAACGGTTAATAATCTTAAATAAATTTTGTAGTGAAATCGGAAATTATAGCTTACTTCACACAAAATACGCCATTATCGAAAGTCTATTAGCCTTTCAAATACAATGTCATTATGATATATAACTGTAATTGAGTAATTCGCACTTCTAACGTTATCTTTTATTTCATATATATTCACAAAGCGAAAAAGTCCAAAGTCAAAAAAACCTGTTTAAGTTAAAACCAGACTATAATTATCGATCTTTAAAAAAAAAAAAAAAAAATCTAATAATAACAAACGTAATCACTCTTACTTAAGTTTTTCGAAAGTATACTTATTTTTTCTCAAGTAACTTAGTAACTTATATATTAATTTTAATTGTTACGATTTAAATTTTATAACAAACTTTAAAGACGTCAAAAAAAACATACACGTTTTCCTTATTTACAAATCTATTTGCCTTTTACAGAGATCTGGATAAAACTATCTAGCTTGTAGTAAAACGTTTGTAGTAGGTTTGTTTAAATTTAGGCTCTGAAAGCTCCTAGTTTTATTCTTTACAATACTTAACTTACACCAATATTACAAAATTCACTTTTAATGAACGCAAGTAAATCACAACACAAGTTTAAAAATTCGAAAATGTTTCACAAACGTATCACTGTAAATTAAGACCTTCTTTAAAGTATTATATATATATATATAATATATATATATATATATATATATATATATATATATATATATATATATATATATATATTATATATATATATATATATATATATATATATATATATATATATATATATAATTTATATATATATATATATATATATATATATATAATATATATATATATATATATATATATATATATATATATATAATATATATATATATATATATAATTATTTTTTTTATTACTAAGATTTTATTATCATTATAGTAGTGACAGAGACGCAGGGGTGAGGCACCAGGGTAACCCTTCATAGAGAAGGGTGCGGCCCAGGGGGGGGGAACTCCTTATAATGCGACCTATATGACCCTACTCCTAACCCAACCCTCAGACAAACCCACCTTTACCAAATGAAAGAAAAATTGGACTCATAGGACGAATTCGTCACCCAGAAGCCCTTTTCAGTTAATTAACAAAAAGGAAACAAAAATGTTAAAAATATATATATATATATATATTTGTATTCTTATTTTGTACACTATTGTAAAACATTTTTTTTAGTTGAATAAAAGTTTTTTTATATTTAAGTTTGGTTTTTTGATTTGATATTTTTATTATTATTATGTTTCCAATTTGAATAAAATAATTGATTATTATTTTTTTTTATAAATTTAAATGCCGTTTTAGAATTTGATAATGATAATACTGTTTTGGATATAATAATAGTGATAATATTAATAATAATAATAACAATAATAATAATAATAATAATCATTATTATTAGTTATTATTTTTATATTATTATTATTACTAACGATTTTATTATTATGGTAGTAACAGATCTATATCTTCGATCCTGGGACGAAGGGATGAGGCCACGGGTAACCCCTCATCGAGCGAGGTGCGTCCCCAGGGGTGGAGCTACCTATAAGTTGACCTAATGACGACTGTTCTCAACCCCACGGTACCCACACCCCACCTCCCTTCCCCCGTTACCTCTACAAAAAAAATTTAAAAATAATTAAAAATAATTAACAATAATTAAAAATTAAAAATAAACAGTTAAAAATAATGTAAATAAAAAAATAATTAGAAATAAATTAAAAAACATTAAAAATAAAATATAAAAAAATGAAAACAAATAAATCAATAAGAAAAACATAAAATCAACTCCTCTTCCTTATCACTAGCATTCCATTCTCTCCGCTATGCGCGAGTCTCTGTAGAGGCACTCAGATAGAGACGTTCTTGTTTTCTAGGGTGGCTTCTGTTTGTATCCTCAAAGGATGGGGTTTTAAACTACTTTTGGGGGTACACCCCCATTATTGTTAAAACGCGAGATTAATCAATCCAGCAGCCCGCAGTCGCGCACGTTTATAAATAACCCCGTCAGCCGTTTATATTGTTATTATTATTTTTTAACTTATTTAATTTCCTTATAGTTCTTATTCACTTTTCTTATTTCATGCTTATTATTATTATTATTATTATTATTATTATTATTATTATTATTTTCTTCATATAGTTCTAATTTCATCCTTTGAACAAAGTCTTCAGTACAGGTAAGTAGTCGTTTTTCCTAATTACTAATTACACTTTTCATCAGAGTTGGAGATTTCTAAAAATTTTCTATATATGAATCAAATTAAAAAAAAAATCATGATTTGTTTAGTTACAAGTCTTTTTATAGTGAGCTTATTCGCCTAGGTAATAAGTAAATATAGTAAATAAGTAAATATAATTAGCTAAATAGCTTATTTAAGTAGGTTACTTAAATTATAATTCTTTTAAAAGAATTAACAATTAAATTTTAAATTTTTTATATGAAAATGACGAAAATGCGACTGACATACCACATACCCAATTCACTATTTAAATTTTAATTAATTAAAAAAAAAAAACAAGTTTTTATTTACTTTTTAAGAATATTTCATGGCTCTGTGCTGTTATTTAATTACTATTATTATATTATTAAGATAAATATTAAAATATAAACAAATATTATTTTTACGGTTGGAACTCTCAGCACTTACATTTTGAAGAAAAAGAAAAAGTAAATAGAGACAGTCAGAGCTTTGAATAGAATATTAAATTTAAGTGAATTATGTACAAAAAAAAAAAAAAAAAAAAAAAAAAAAAAAAAAAAAATTTACCCTGGAAAAACTGATTTGTGGTAGATTGCTGAATGCTAGAACTTTCAATCCTAAACTTTTTTTTTTTACATAATTCTATGGAACAAGTTAAATACATAAACTTTTTCTGAATAAATTTATATTTATAGATAATAGATAGTTTAAATTTATTTTTTGTCCTTTTAATTAAATGAAATTTAGGATTAAGAGTTAGGT
>SEYY01006505.1:35000-38936 GCA_009176605.1 Armadillidium nasatum | reverse complement strand
TATATATATATATATAATTTTTGCCAAAAAAAGTCGTGCTTTTTTTTTCCAAAGTTGTGATAAAAAATCTGTTCTTCTAATGCAAGAAATGGGGGCTAAATTTTCAAAATTTTCAGCTCATGTGGACCAGTGGTTTGACCCCGCTATTCATTTTTTTTCAACTTTATGTCCAAATAACTTTCAAACCGTTATAGTCTCAGAAAAATGATCTAAATCAACTCAGCGCTTCGGAAAAACATGCATATACCCTGAAAATTTGAGCTCAATCAGTCAAATAATAAAAAAAAATTTCAAACGAAATATAAGAAAATTAAAAATTTTCTTGTTTTTTTCAATATATTCTTTTCCTTTTCTGTTTCTTTCGACCATTCCTCTTCTGCTAGTGAATATTCATCTTTGTGTTTTGATTTTAGATGCCCAATAAAGATTTGGTTGAAAATTTTTAACTTGTGGCACCCGGAGATCCTCTTCTAATTTCCTGCCTTCAGATGTTACATTTAGCTATTTCGAGCCTATCCTGAAACATTGTAAAGTACTCCCATATCTCGGAAGCTGATCTTTTAGCCATAGTGACTGAAAGTATAAAAAAAATATTCTGAAATAATGTAGCTGAAATGATACACATTTGGTACACAACAATAAAATAACAATGATATGTATAAATACAGGTTATATTAATAATTTTATATCTTACATTTCTTCAAATTTTATCTTTGGGTTTTACCAAAGTAAACCTGTTGAATCTCTAATATGAATCAGATTTTTATTTTATTTTATTTTTATTTTTTTTTTATTTTTTATTTTTTTATTTTTTTTTGTACTTTTTAAAACTTTTATTATTCCAAATCTGTAATTTTCTGATTTTTTTTTGGAGAAAATGCATATAATAAGTTTATAGTTAGTTTCGACCGAGTGTGGATGTGTGTGAGGAAGTCTTTTGTTTGTCATTCTAAGTGTTTCGTATTTTAATTTTGGTTTTTACCTGTGTTTCAATTGAACTATGCATTTTGTTTTAACTTTTGTTTTACTAGCTTAGTTAATATTATTATTAAAGTGATAGTGTTTTTTTCTGTGTTTGCGTTTTTTTTAGTATTTAATTTTGGTTTTAGCCTGTTTTTCAATTGTGTTTTAATTTGTGCTTTAACTTGTGTCTTTTTAGTTATTATTATTATTTAAAGTGTTAGTGTTTTTTTTCTGTTTACGTTTTTTTTTAGTATTCATTTAATTTTTGTTTTAGCCTGATTTTTTTTTAATTGTGTTTTCATTTGCGTTTTAACTTTTGTTTTTTAGTTTAGTTAATATTATTATTTAAAGTGTTAGTGTTTTTTTCTGTGTTTGCGTTTTTAGTAATTTAAATTCAAGCTCCGAACTTCAGTCGTATGAAAAACTTTAGTTTTCATCAATCTTTTAGTACGAGGAAACTAACCTGTTTCATCTACTTTTCTTTTAATATTACGTATTTATTCGTTAATTTATTTTAAATTTTTTTATTCTTATTTTTAATTGTTTAATGTAATTGATGTACATTCTTTTAATTCTGTTTTGGTCCCGTTTTACCTTGGTTTAGTTTTTTATGAGTAAATGAATTTCGTGCGTTTGCGTGTGTGTGGGGGTGTGTTTTTGGGTGTGTGTGTGTGTGTGTGGGGGGGTGAGTGTTGTGATCCTTTGAATGACAAGATCGAATGGACGTGTGGGTGGGTGCAGACTGGGGCTTTCTATTGACTTTGCCAACGTCCGTGGCCTTCGCTCTAATATCGAATCTGTGAAATATCACCTCGCTAATTCTCATCCTAACCTTTTGCTTCTGTCTGAGATCCAGTTGGACAGGGATTCTTTCTCTAACAACCTCAATTTCTCTAACTACAACTTTTTTCACAATTTCCGACTAAATGGTGGAGTCTGTGCCTATATTAACATTAACACTCCTGTGACACGTCTAGTAAATCTAGAATCTCCTAATTTCGATGTTTTATGGCGTAAAAACTGTCTTCCTACCACTACAATTATCTTGTGTTTCTGCTACTGCTCCCCTAATGGAACAGACTTTCCAGTTCTTTTTCAATATCTTACTACCACTCATGGGACTGTCACTTCTCATCCAAATGCTGAGGTCCTCTATTTAGGTGATTTCAACGTACACCACACTGAATGGTTGGGTTCCTCTCATACTGATAAAGGTGGGAGGGAGGCCAAATCATTCAGCATTCTCAACGATCTGGAGCAGTTGATTAAGGAACCAACACACATTCCAGATCGTCCTAACCAATTCTTGAATACACTTGATTTATGTTTCACCACTATTCCTTCTAGTTATAAATACACCATTTTCCCCTCCTATTGGTAACTCTGACCATAATCTTATAGCTCTTAGTTATAATGCTTTCTCTCCAACAGCTCCACCATGCCCTAAACGTACTTTCTGGCACTTTAATCGGGCCAATTGGGGGGCAATGTGCCGCTTCTTTGCTAACTATCATTGGAGTGAATCTTGCTTTGTCTCGGGGGACGCTTCTGTCTCTGCTGAAAAGGTAGGGGCCGTAATCCTTGACGGGATGAGCAGATTTATTCCATCTTCAACTAAATCTTTTTCTCCTCAAAATCCATGGTTCGATGGCAACTGTTCTCTTGTCCTTCGGGAGAGAGACAATGCTTATCGTGAATGGAAAAACTCTCTTTCTCCTATCACTCTTGCTAATTTTCATTCAGCTCGGAATCGTTTCAGGGATGTTCTTCGACGGACTAAGCGTACTTTCATAAAAACGAAGTGCGCTGACATCCATGGCTCTCCTACTGAAAAAAATTTCTGGCCTCTTGTCAAAAATATCTCTAACAACCTCTGTAAATCTGCCTTTCCTCCTCTTATTCGCTCTGATGGTTCTATGGCAAATACTCCCTCTGAAAAGGCTAATCTCTTCGCCCTCCTTTTATCATCTAATTCCACCCTGCTCGATTCTGGTATCCCTCCTCCTACTCCTCCTCTCAGGTGTCCCATGTCCCTGCCTGTAATTACTCATGATCAGGTGCATGTGATCCTGAAATCTATGAACGTCAGGAAGGCCAGTTGCCCGGATGCCATACCCCCTCGTGTTCTGAAGGAGTGTGCTTCTGAGTTAGGGCCTGTCCTCGTTCAACTCTACTCTCTATGCCTTAATACTAATACTTTTCCTCTAGGCTGGAAGCGTGGATTTGTTTAACTGATCCCGAAAAAATGTAGCCGCTCTGACCCTTCTAACTATCGACCTATAGCTCTCACTTGTGTTCTGTCTAAAATTTTTGAAACTCTTTTAAACCCTCATTTCCTGAATCATTTGGAGTCTCATTCTCTTCTCTCAGATCACCAGTATGGCTTTTGACGCTCGAAGTTAGCTGTTGACATACTTTCCCATCTTACTGACCTAAGGTCTTCTGCCCTTAGGGATATGGGGGAGTGTGGTGGCGTTTGACATGTTCAAGGTTTTTGACCGGGTATGGCATGCGTCGCTGCTCTCCAAGCTCCCTTCCTTTGGGTTTCCTCCTTCCCTTTGCTTACTCATGTCTAGTTTTCTCTAAGATCGTTCCATTTCCGCACTTGTAGATGGAGCAACCTCTACCTCTTTTTCTGTCAACTGTGGTATTCCTCAAGGTTCAGTTTTATCTCCAACCTTATTCTTACTTTTCATTAACGATCTTCTCAACTGCACTTCTAACTCTGTTCACTCTTATGCTGACGACTCAACTCTACATTCTTCTACTCATTTCAAATCTGCTCCCTCTTTTGCTTCTAGAGTTTCTTCTCGTCTTCAACTTTCCGATTCTATTCTTGCCGATCTGGATGGGATTTCCCGGTGGGGCCATAGCAACCTTGTGAAGTTCAACTCTTTAAAAACTCAACTTCTTCACATCTCCCTCTCAAAAACACCTCCCAACTTTCCTCTCCCAACACTCTCCCGTCTCACC
>SEYY01006505.1:27500-32500 GCA_009176605.1 Armadillidium nasatum | reverse complement strand
GGGCTGTACTGAAAAGAGAGGGGGGTGAAGAGTGAAGTATATACGTGAGTGAAGGAATTATGGGGGGCACCACCCCACGAGAATAGAAAGGGTGGAAAACGTATAATATATATATATATATATATATATATATATATATATATATATATATATATATATATATATATATATATATATATATATATATATATATATATATATATATATATATATATATATATATATATAAATTAAAGCACCACCCCAGGTTATGTGTAATAATATCAAACCGTGCAGTAACTGTGGAAGGGGATGACGAGGGGAATAGAGAAAGACATATACCACACTGTACAATAATTTTAGTGCATGACAGTAAATCATATATAAGTTGCTACATGGAGGTACAACTGGTGGATGGCATCTAAGTCATAGTGTCATAGGTTAATTTGTGCGCAATTACCTCCTCAGACTTAATTGACCGCCTCCATACGTCGAGGTAATCTCAATATAAGATTCTGAATGAATTCCTGGGTTATGTTTTTCCAAAGGGTAATCACGGCAAGTTTCAACTTGTGGATGGTCAGAGGTGATGGAGCAGATTGTCGAGCTGCCTTCTTGAAACGGTCTCAAAGGTGTTCGATTGAGTGATAGGGTTGAAGTAGGACTTAGTAGTGGTTGCTCCAGCACTTGTACATCGATAACGCGTATATTAGTCTGTAATCATCTTTGAAATGAGTAGGTGAGTATTATCGTGCTTTAGATGGAAGTGGTTTTCAATGAATTGGGCAAAGGGCATAACATGATCCTGTAGTATGATACATTCAGCGACCTCTTGTGAAATGGAATGAAGGTAATGCGTGGGACGAAGCTAAAAAAACAACTCAGAACATTTAGGACCACCTCCAAACAGCTCACTTTGTGCCATGTTTCATGTACCGTAACAATCTTAAACCAAACTCTATCACTACCATCTATATCTCAGGCATACCCTGTTTTTGCCTATGAACAGCAACTCTTTCAGTCATCGACAATACATGTAGGTGATTGCTAGTAAACTGTAGTCGTTATACTTTGTTCACAACGGTGAGTAGCAGCCGTCATCTGGTAGTTATAGATGAAATCTGAATATTACTTAAATTCGTGAGGTCACTCCGAAACTTAGTACATTTAGGTCATTTTCGCAATACCATTGTCCATCCATCTCAGTCGTAACACATTTTCTAATATATCAGCGATGTATACTGTGGAACCCCATATCGGAACCGGCTAACCATCCGATAATCATAGTATGGTGCACACCGAGCACATTCGCTACATAGTTTGTACTACAGCCCTCTATCAGGGTGGATGCTCTTACGTATTCGTGTCTCGGTAAATTGAATAGCTTATCCATGTTGTTGGATATTGAGTGTAGAGCTATTACTGAAATACAAAGTACATTTTATGCAACACAATAGCCAACGCAATAGACGGATGTTGCAAGTGAACTAAAACCCTATGACACTTCTACATGAAGTAAATTACCTTCACAACACGTCGCACACTGAGCTCATCTGTGGGACACATGATTCTGTACTACTTAAGACTGTATTCTACTTGCATTCTCGCAAACCACATTGATTTGAAGATACATACGAACACATCGTCAGTAATATACATGGCGACTTTAACTGGAAAAAAGCCTAACTTTATTTTGATTTGCAATTGCAAATCACTCCACTCAAATTGACCTCACTCTCTTTCCTGACACCGTTTGTTTGGGTTGAACCAATCGAAATTGACCTCAAGTCGGGAAAAGGTACCCCTGGAAGGCCTCATGATCCCAACATAATAGGTATCAATAAGTTACTTGAGTTTGCAAAACTGCTATGTTAACTTTACTCTCTTTCCTGACCCTTTTTAGCGATTCAATCAGGCAGAAATCGGTTCGAATGGGGGAAGGGGTCCGCGGGGTCCGGAAACTGGAAAAAGGTCAGAAAGGTCCCTGAGAATGCAACATTGCACGCTATTGCAGAAAAGATCATTAGACTTTTTTTCCCCGTCGAAATTGCCATGAATACTACTGACGTCATACATCCAGTAATGACCATAATTTTAGCCAAGAATTTAAATATATTTATTTTGCTTTGTTTTTTTCTTAAATATAAAATAAAATTCTATTAGGAGGGTATCTACTATTCTAAAGTATTTACGCTACGCCCCAGTACGTGTGATATCAAATGGAAATCTCTTAAGTGTGATATGAAGTTGAAAGTCTCTAAATTAAGTAGATGAAGTCGATAAAAAGTCTCCAAAAAAAGGCCAAACTTGGCTTAAAATAATTTGAAAACTTTTACAATAAGACCAAAACAATATATATATATATATATATATATATATATATATATATATATATATATATATATATATATATATATATATATATATATATATATATATATATATTGTGGTATTATGGCGAGATGATCACAGTAAAAGAGATTGTGCGGTACCGATGCACAATCTTCCGGTGCGGTTCAGTGCGGTTCAGTGCGGTGCTGTGCAATGCCGTGCGGTGCTAGTGTACGATCTCCTGATGAAATATTGTACAGTGATGGAAATTGTGGTTCTTGTGTGCGTGTGTTTGGTGGTGCTTGTATGTGCGATTGTGTGTGAGAGAGAATGTGTATGTGCGTGTGTTGGATGGTTCTTTTTATGTGTGTGTGAAAGAGAGAGTGAGTGAGTGTGTGCATGTGTCTGTGTATAGCAGTGCTTGTATGTGTGTATGTGAGAGAGAGAGAGAGAGATGTGTGTATGTGCATGTGTTTGTTGGTTCTTGTATACGTGTGCGTGTGTGTGTGTGTGTATTTCATTCACAGAAAGATAAAAAAAATGATTTGGAATTTTTCGTCCAATCAGCAAATAAATATTTGAATACAAAAAAAAAAAAAAAAAAAAAAAAAAAAAAAAGTAAGAAAAAAAGTCGTTTTTCAAATGAAAGATCATAATAGACTTCTGTTTGCTCGTTCAATGCCTTTTCCCCATTGTTTGGTACCATTACTACTACTACCATTACTACTACTACTACTCCTACTACTTCTACTACGACTAATACTGCTACTACTACTGCTACTTCTTCTACTGCTGCTGCTGCTACTACTACTATTGCTGCTACTGCTTCTACTACTGCTGTTATTACCACTCTTACTAATAATAATAATAATAATAATAATAATAATAATAATAAAAAAAAAATAATAATAATAATAAAAAATAATAAAAAATAATAAAATGCGCTAAAAAAATATTATAATATAATGATAATAATAATAATAATAATAATAATAATAATAATAATAATAATAATAATAATAATAATAATAATAATAATAATAATAATAATAATAATAATAATAATAATAATAATAATAATAATAATAATAATAATAATAATAATAATAATAATAATAATAATAATAATAATAATAATAATAATAATAATGAAAACAATTATCGAGTTATGTAGAAACTTGAAATAAATACACTTGTATGTATATCATGTAACTATGTATTTAAATTTAAGTATGTTTGTGTATGCATATTCACGTATGTTTATGTATGCGTGTATACATATGATATAACTAAGTCTGTATATGTATTTACGTATGTTTGTGTATGTATATGATGTAACTGTGTGTGTATATTTACGTATGCTTGTGCGTCCTTGTATGCATATGATATAGCTGTGTATGTGTATATACGTATGTTTGTGCGCGCCTGTATGTATGTATATGATGTAACTAAGTGTGTATATATATTTATGTATGTTTGTGTATGCATGTAATAAACGATGCAACTAAGTGTGTATATATATTTATGTATGTTTGTGTATACTTGTAATATATGATGTAACTAAGTATGTATGTTTGTACACCCTTGTATGTATATCATATAACTGTGTATATTTGTGCGTGCTTACATGTATGTACTTGATTCTGGTGTCATTGAGTACACAAATAAAGAATAAGCTGTGTTGGGTGGATGGGGATTGGAATAAATGGGGTGTGTGGGGTTGGGGTGGGGGATGGGGGAAATAATTAATAATTAATTTTGGACTTTTGTCTTCTTCGCTTAAAGCGAACGCGTGTGTGTTCTCGAGGGAATCCATTAGGACGAGCTCGCCGAATATTTGGTTACGTGTACAGAAATTTAACATGTTTTGATGTGATGTTCTATTGAGGGGTCGTGAATGTTATTAGAAAGGGTTCTAATGTTCATAATCTTTGTTCGGGGTTTCGTTCGCAGTTATTATGAAGGGCTCTAATGTTCATAATCTATGTTCGAGGTTCATGTTCATAGTTATTTTGAAGGATTGGAATATTCATAATTTATGTTCGTAGTTATTATGAAGGGTAGAAATGTTCATAATCTATGTTCGGGGTTATGTTCGTAGTTATTATGAAGGGTTCAAATGTTTATAACTTATATAATATAACTTATATAAGTGCATACAATAAATACTGTTCTATTATATTTTGAATGGAAACCAACTATATATATATATATACAGTGGCGGCTCGTCATTATGGGCTCCAGGGCTGCAGCCCCTCCAAATTAAAAATACCAGGCGTAGGATGTTGATATAAATATGAAATTTTTGTCAGAGAAAAGTGATTTAAATTCATTTTTTTAACAACTTAATACATAAAAAGTATAAATCATTAAAGAAAATAAGAATTAAATGCATTTTGCAACTGCAAATTTTTGGGTACGATATTATTTTTCAAGCATTGCCATTATTTAAAAAATGGGCTGTAAAATTTCTGCCCTAATAAGACAGATATAGCAACTTACGAAAAAAACAATGCAAAACTGCAATAGCAGTTTTTATCAAGTATCTAGCTTGTCTTTCTGTCCTTTTAAGTACAGATCAAAATGAATATAAACAGACTAAGACAGTTGTTTAAAGTCTCATGTCGAGGGAGGTTGTTTTTTTAATTGTGGAAGAAAAATTACAAGTTTTATATATGTTTTTTTTTCTT
>SEYY01006505.1:12500-22500 GCA_009176605.1 Armadillidium nasatum | reverse complement strand
CTTGTGCTACGAGGCCGTCGTAAAGGCGGAGGTATACGAGTGGACAGTTCCTCGAGCATTTGCCACTGTAGTACCTATAGAAAAGAGACAAGGCACCAACGTCGCGTCAAGATAAAGAGTCAAGTGAATTACAAAGAGCGAAAAAGTTTATAAATCTTTTTGCTTTTGACTCAACCTTATCCAAAACACGGGTGAAACCTGATCTACCCCATGTATGAAAGCAGTACTCCATACAAGGGCGGATGAAACCCTTGTATAATTGGAGTAAACAAATATGACAAACACATCCCATCAAATGCCTTTCAAATAAGTTATTGAAATTGTATAGAGACTTTACGGACAACCTGTATATTTGCTACTGTTGCTTGATGCATCAATATTTCTTTTTAAATGCGTTGAGTGTATTATAATTATTTTATGTCAGTGTAATATTAAATTTACTATTTTTTTGTGATAGATTGCTAATATGTCTAATGAAAATAAAAACTTAAGAAATCGGGTAGCTAATTTTTATTTAATGAAGCTTTTTTTTTTTTTTTTTTTATTTTTTTTTTGTGTGTGTGTGTGTGTTAATTACTGCCTAAGAAAAAAATATATTTTTTTTTATTATAAACGTTCAACTATTTTTTCATTAACCAACCTCATTATTTGAAAATAATTAGCACATAATTAAAAAAAAAATAAAAAATTAATGATTTACAATAAAAAAAAAAGACGAACGGTAATTTTCGGTAATTATTTTCTTAATTACTGTGGAAGGATTTAACCGGATAAATCCGGCACTAATGTCTGACACTAATTCTGCCCAATATGTCTGCAGATTACGAATCCCTATTATCCCTCCATTGATATTCACTTTTGTTTAAATCTTTGTAGGTCAAGGTGTTATTTTTATCCCAATTAAAAATCGCAATAAAATTCGTTAAATATCGCAAAGAAAACAATGTTGCTTCCTCTGTTTATAGCAATAAGGCAAAGAAAAGCCACTCAATGCATGTAATATAAACCAAGTGAATTTTGATTATAGAAAGGGAAAAGGATTATGCAAACAAGGGGCTCAGATGGGAAAATTGCGTTGGGGGAAAGGGTAATGACATTGGGGGATTAAAGTAATGATGGTAATAGCAGGAAATGAATAAACATGAAAAGAGGAAGTAAAAAAACAGAATAATTTTTCTTCCCACCTGATATTATTATTATTATTATTATTATTATTATTATTATTATTATTATTATTATTATTATTATTATTATTATTATTATAATTATCATTATTATTATTATTATCAACTAATAACCCTATTGCTAAAAAGAAAATGCATGCTATTCTATGTTACTGCTAGACTGCGGAGTTGCGCATTTGAAATAATTGATTTAAGCTGATTTGGAGTAATGACTTATGAGTTTTGATGCTGGATTTTAATTTCTAATAATTATTTTTTTACTAGAAAATTTTCTATTGGATAAAAATGAAGCTCGATTTCTATTATTATATGGAAGGGAAATATTTGAATAATTTGATTTATTTTTGTGTGTTTGGTAGTTCTTAATAATTGTTATTTTATAATAACAGCGGTAGATCACTAGCCTAGAAAATGAGAGTACCAGGGTTCGAGGCCTGGTCGGGGCGGGAAATGTGAGAAGTTTCTCCTTGCTCTTAGCTTAGAATGAGTACATTTGTGAGGTGCTCTTGTCGCTGGTGGGAAATAATCTCCGGCATCCGCGATAGGCCTGGCTCAGCCAGTGGTATCAAAAGTGGGCCCGTGAAACCCAAGGATCTTCCTCGAAAGATCCCACTGACAGGACGTAAGTCCTTCCTAAGGGTCGAATTTTATTATTATTATTTATTATAATAAGTAAGAGTAAAAAATGTTTCAAATCCAAATACCAAATTTTGCTGAATTATAAATTTTGAATATAAAAAGAAATCAAATTTTAATATTAATGTAAAAATAGTTTTAAAACTTTCTGGAAAACCAAACTAAATAATAAAAAGTTTTAATATGAAAGAATCTGGACCAAAAAATCAAATGATTTTAAAACTTAATATAAAAAAAGTAAAATAAAATCTTAAAGAAAAGATTCAGAAAATTTGTAACGCAGTCATTCTCTATTCAAAAATCTTGTGACGTCATATTGAAAAGGTTTATGATCAATTTTTAAAGATTTTTTTTTTATTCGCTCAGCTACATTTAAACTTGTGCTCTGTGTTCAGTGACCCAAAAACAAAAATACCTTTTTCGGACTTTTCCTTTTTTCCTTTTCTTTCTTTCTTTTTTTTCTTTTTTATTTAAATGAGTGAAGTTTTAAAAGAATATCGTTCAACTATTATTAAAAAAGTTTAACAAAAGATTGCACATGAATTTTGTGTGAGCATGGAAAACTCTAGGTTTGCATGTTGTTGTATCTCCTTTCCAGCCGCCTCTGTTCTGTAGAACTCCCTACTTTTGTTTGTTTTTCCTGCTGTATTTTACCTACCTCTCATTAAATCCTTTGTCCGCGCTCACCTGAGGGATCTACGTTAGGTTCGGGATTGGACGGGTTTTATTTTATCTTTTAATTATGGCCCCTCCTTGAAAAGTGCTCTGCCCGTGAGTGGTGGTAACATGTAAAAAAAAATTAGATTGTTATAATAAATAAGATAAGTGAAGCAATGCAAAAAGACAAGATAAACAAAACTATTCAAAAACTAACATACCCAAGCAATTAAATATGCAAACACGTGAGTTGCATTTCTGAAAACCTGAATGCACAGCTGTTCGCCACGTGCTCATTTTGGTCGTTTCCGAAATCAAAATGCGCATTTCCCTGTCATATTGACGTCACAAACTGGCACACTTTCTCTTATGCAGAAGACGAATGTCTTTGGGTAGCGTCGATAAAGAATAATCTTGTTTACAAACAAAGTCTAGAATACATTTATCGGACGAAGCGTCATATTTTAATATCTAAATTTAATATCTGAAGAATATTTAAATTTTGATGACTAATCTAAATATATTTTAGGATAATATGGATTAAACATCCGGGCATATATACACAAACACAAAACAAACATGCAAATATAAAGTACATCAACGAACATACACAAACATACACGCATACAAGCGATCGTATATTCATGCAAATATTTTTGAGTGTACACACAAGCAAACAAGCTTAAAGACATACAAACACATTTACACACATACACATACAAACATACAACCACATTCGAACCAATATACACACAACGCAAGCATAAAGAAATACAAACACATTCGCACAAGTACGCACACACAAGTACACTTACAGACATACAATCACATTAGCGAGAGTACACTCACACTTACACACACTCGCTAGCACATATACAGGTATACAAGCATATCTGTACTATTATACACACAAGTAAGATTAAATATGTAAAAGCACCTTTGCACGCGTATGCACACGTTGATAAACATACAGGCATGCAAACACATTCGCACGAGTTCATACACGCACATGAATACACACACATACAGACATAAAAGAATATCCGCACGAGAGCACGCACACTGGAACAAACATACATATATACAAGCACGCACACGGGAACAAACATACAGACACACAAGAACATTTGCACGGGAATGCACACGATATAAACATACATACATACATACATACATACAATAACATTTGTACAAATGAACACGCATGCAAGCAAACATACATATATAAAAGAACATTCTCACGAGAACATACAAGCAAACATATAGACATTCAAGCACATTCGTACGCGTACACACACAAACGCAAGTAAACGAGAAATACAAGCGTATGTTAAAAGCTCACGCGAGTGCACACACACAAACTCAAACAAACGAGAAATAAAAGTATATGTTAAGAGCGCAAGCTCGTAAGCAAACGATAGAAGCGTATGTTAAGAGCACACGCGCGTGCACACACAAAAGCAAACATAAGAATGTTAAGAGTGCACGGGCGTGCACACACACGCAAGCAAACGTAAGAAATAAAAGCGCATTTTAAGAGTCACGCGCGTGCACACACACACACGCAAAAACAAACACGATAAAAGCGTATTTTAAGAACGCACGCGCGTGCACACAAGCAAACAAACAAGAAATAAAAGCATATTTTTAGAGCGCACGCGAGTGCGCACACATACAAACAAACATAAGATAAAAGCGTATTTAAAGAGCGCACGCGCGTGCACACACACACGCAAGCAAACAAGAAATAAAAGCGTATTATAAGAGCGCACTCGAGTGCACACACATTTATGGTTATTTAATTAGTCTCACGTTTCAAAGGTTTGTTTAACACAAAAGCAATTTAAGAGATTAAAACCTTCTCCAATTAGACAAAAAGACGGTGAAAATATTTGAAATATTCTCATTTCAATCATTAGACTTTGATTTATTACATCCTCTCCCCCTCCCACCTACTCTCTCTCTCTCTCTCTCTCTCTCTCTCTCTCTCTCTCTCTCACTTTTTCCTCTCTTTTCACTATATATATATATATATATAATATATATATATATATATATATATATATATATATATATATATATATATATATATATATATATATATATATCTATCTCACTTTCCCTTTCCCTATCTCTCTCTCTCTCTCTCACTTTCCCTCTCCCTCTCTTCACTATCTCTCTCTTTTCCCCTCTCCCTCTCTCACTTTCCCTCTTCCTTTCACTATCTCTCTCACTTTCCTTCTCCCACTATCTCTTTCTCTCTCACTTTCCCTCTTCTTCTCTCACTATCTCTCTCCCACTTTCCCTCTCTCTCTCTCACTATCTCTTTCTCTCACTTCCCCTCTCCCTCTATCTTATTTTATTAGTTTCTGTTTATTACTCTCTCTTTGTTTTCCTTACTCTTGTCTTCTTTTCTGTTTAATACTGTCACCTCTCTCTTTTTTCTCTCTCTCTTTTTATTACACCCTCTTTCATCGCTCTATCTTACCCTCTATTGCTCTTTCTCTGTTCTTGTTTTTTTTATGTCACTGTTTCTGTTAATCCCAATTACTCTCTCTCTCTCCCTCTCTCTCTCTTTCTCTCTCTCTCTCTCTCTCTCTCTCTCTCTCTCTCTCTCTCTCTCTCTCTGCATTTCTTTTTGTTACTTTGTTTATTTCTATTTTTATATTTATACATTTTAACCTCTTCATGTGAGTATTGAATCTATTTTTAAATTAATTTACATATAATACTTGAGTATCTGTACATATATGTATGTTTCTTTAATACATGTACGTATGGGTACGTATAAAATTTTCTTCCTTGTCTTTGCAGGTCCTTGACGAAGGCTTGGAAAGAATTGCTGTTAATTAGTTTTAAAAAGTGTTTTTTCATTTCAAAGGAAAATTGCCTTTTCGGGAAAAATTTTCAAATGGAAATTCTTTTATTTACTTTTGGCAATTGATAAGAAACTTGGAGTTCAATTGCTCCAATTTTAAATGGAAGTGAATTTTCGACATTATTTAACAACAAACATTCAGTATATATATATATATATATATATATATATATTATATATATATATATATATATATATATATATATATATATATATATATATATATATATATATATATATATATATATATATTACGTAATATCCACTATTATTGGACTTCCATCTTTTGGGCCCCGGTTCGATTCCCCGAGCAGTTATATGTATATATATATATATATATATATATATATATATATATATATATATATATATAATATATATAATATATATATATATATATATATATATATATATATATATATATATATATATATATATATATATATATATATATATATATATATATATATATATATATATATATATATATATATATATATATATATATATAAAAGCATTCTTTCTTATTTCTTAAAGATTTTGTACATCTATTGTAGGAACACCTCGTAATACAAAAGTAGCTCCACAATAACCGTAAAATATATCTTTTTTTGTCGAAATTTTAGTGTTAAAAATATCTTTGTACTTTTTCCTCCGAATGAGAATTTTATCTTTATTTATTTGTCCGATATGGAAAATGAATTGCGTAAAACTGCGTTGCATTTGTTTTGAGTGTAAACTTTCTTTTGATTCGGTGAAATTTAAGATGTAATAAAAGTAATTATAAGATCCGAACCAAATAATAGGTCGACATGACCAGATATACGGCAGTTGAAGGTGTGTGAGTCAAAGAAAATTTTTGAAAATAAATAGTATGTTCCAGATTTTACCATAGAGTACATGCAAGATTGAGAATAACGGTTAAGTTTAACGGTTAGAGGTAGGTTGATAAGGATAAGATTTATAGGAAGGCTTGTAGGACAACCCCACAGTAGAGGATATATGCGACTAGAAAGTTATGAAGAGAAATGTCTGTTGTAATTGCGATAGTGTAGAGAAATTGATGCGCCAATGAAAACATTAAAGAGACTGGAGGGAGCTATTGAGAACGAAAGAGATGATAAGACGAAACTCCCTAGACCCCTCGTTTTCGAAGAGAGCTGTACGAGGGTAACCACCCCAGATGTGTGCGACATACTCCACATAAATAAACTATGGTGGCTTGAAGAAATTTCGTAGTAGCCTCAGAATACACAATCCCTTTGTTTGCAAGAGAATGTGAACTTTCCGAGAAATTTTATGAAAAAAAGAAACACAGAATATTAAAAGAATAGGCGAAGGTTTTAGTCGTGTTTTCGAAGATTGTTATAGTTGTGTGAGAGCGTTAGTTAGTTGCTGTTTTGTGGGGCGTCTTTCAAAATGAAAGAAGTCATGAATACTGCACTCATCGGTATAGGAGCAAATGGATGATACAATAACAGAAAATATCATTAATGAAAAGGACAAAAAAAGTTCGTATAGAACAGAACCCTGAGGGACATTACTGTTTATAAATTTCGAGGGCGGATGGTGATCGTCAACAACGGCTGCTATAAAAAGGCCAAAGAGAAGAAGGAAGGACGAACTTTGTGTCAGATTCTATCAAATGTGGATACAAGAGACAGATGGATAGAGATGAATACAAGATACGAATGTAAACAGATGAATACAAGATAAAGATGGATGCACGACTGTGGTAGGTGAGCACAAGTTAAGAAGAAATTAAACGGAATAATGAGAAGAATTGTAAGTTAAGAGAATGTCTTGAATGTTTTATTCATACCCAAGAAGAGCAAGGATATTAGGGAGCTACAACAACTATTTTAAGTAATTCTGAATAGAGAAATTGTAGGCGAGTTCACCAACAAAAAATATACATTAGTTTACTGAGAGATATTGTTTTATAACTGCCAAATAAATGTTTTAAAAATTACTATTATTACTTATTACTTATTATTATTGTTATTTTTATTGTAAGATCCTTATAGCTGATTTTCAAAGCTTATAAATTAATTTATAAACGAAGGTAATGAAATCCATTAATTTTAACGTTTCTATAGGTTAAAACGATTAATTTATTAAATTAGTTTAATTAATAAATAAAATTTAATGCAGATTTTTTTTTATTAATTGACGGAATATGTTTTTGAAACTTATTAACTTAAAAATTAGCATCTTATGTAGAAGATATGCCCAATCTTTGGGACTCGTTTGAAAGTCTCATAAGAGCGCGAGATCCAAAATTTATTATTATTTATAAATGGTATTAATATATTACAGACAGTTTAATTAATAAATATAGATGAAAAAATTACTGACGAATAATAATTAATGAAATGAGAAGTTTTTTTATTAGTTTACATTAGTAAATATTGACTTACCCGGTGAAATCAGCTATGTAAGTGATTTACCCGGTGAAAACTGCATTATAAGTGACTTACCCAGTGAAATAAGCATTATACTGCTATGTAAGTGACTTACCGGGGAAATCAGCATTATACTATTATATAAGATTCTAAGCTTATTATATATGTATATATATATATATATATATATATATATATATATATATATATATATATATATATATATATATATATATATATATAATATATATATATATATATATTATATATATTTATGTTTCCTCCTGTGGGCAAAGGCCGGAGGCCTACCAAATTCCACCGGAGTTGGGAAAAAATCTATTATCATGGTCGATGGTGGCCGACGTGTCCAGACACACGGCGTTTGAAAGTATGCAAGTCAAAGGAAGTTGGGAAAACAGATGAAGGGAGTGTGTTCCAGACATTACCAGTAGAGTATATGTAAGACTGAGCATAGCGGCTAAGTCTGGGGTCGGAGAGTTGGACAGAGAAAGGATGAGAATGTGTAGAAAGGCATGTAGCACGAGCTCTTCTCAATGGAGGAGGTATGCGACGAGAGAGTTCAGAAATGCAGTGTCCGTTGTAATAGCGATAATAAAGAGAGAGTGACGCAACAATTCGACGGGCAGAAAGAGATTGAAGAGAGTTAGTAAGAGCAGGAGAGCTGATGAGACGAAATGCCCTAGACTCCACCTTTTCTAGGAGAGCTGTATGTGTGGAACCCCTCCAGATGTGCGAAGCATACTCCATACAGGGGGGAACAACACCCCTATACAGAGCAAGCAACTGGGGTTGCGTGTGAAAGTAATTCTGAATATATATATAATATATATATATATATATATATATATATATATATATATATATATATATATTATATATATATATATATATATATATATATATATATATATATATATATATATATAATATGTTTGGTACGTCTTAAATGTAATTCTGTCAATGGTGAAAACAACATTACATTCAAACTAGTGATGGCATCCGCATCCGCACCAAAATCAACATCCGCATCCGAATCCGCATCAGAATTTTCGAAAATTTAAACATCCGCACTTTCCGCATCCGCATCCGCACTTTCAAAAATTCAACATCCGCATCCGCATCCGCATCCGCAATTCTCCAAATTCGACATCCGCATCCGCAAGTTAGAAAATATGACATCCGATCCATCACTAATAATATATATATATATATATATATATATATATATATATATATATATATATATATATATATATATATATTATATATATATATATATATATATATATATGCGAATTGTAGATCAAGAGTGAGGGTGAAGAGAGAACTATCGGATTGGTTTAGCATAGGAGTGGGATTGAGACAGGGGTGTATAATATCTCCATGTTATTTAATCTATTGATGAATGGTTTACTTAGAAAAATGGAGAGAGAAGGGAAGAGTATTACGTTGAGAAATATGGAGGGTGAATGTGAAGTGAATATTTTACTTTTTGCAGATGATGCAGCATATGTTGGTGGCAGAATCTAGAGAAAAGATGATGATGAGGAATGTGGAGGGAGGAATTGGTTTGTAGAAGTGTGAGAATGGAAACTTAAGGAGATGAATGAATTCAAATATCTAGTAATGTTGGGTGGAAGGTAAGGGTGGGACGGAAAAAGAAATAAAGAACAGAGTGGTAGAAGGAATGAAAGTATTGGGGGGCCTAAGAAAAGTATGGAAGAAAGGAAAAATTTCGAATGAAATAAAGATAAGAATGTTTGAATGTATGTGTTCACCTTCTGTATTGTATGTGTGTGAAACATAGACGATAAGTGCTCGGTCGAGAAAAAGTTTCAATGTCTTTGAGATGAAAGATTTGAGAGCGATATATAAATTGAGAAGGATTGATAGGATTAGAAATGAAAGAATAAAAAGATGTGTAAATGGAAGAAAGATGTAATTGAATAGAGAGGAGGAAATATATTTATTTATTTATATATCATATATATATATATTATATATATATATATATATATATATATATATATATATATATATATATATATATATATATAATATATATATATATATATATATATATATATATATATATATATATATATATATATATATATATATATATATATATATATATATATATATATATATATATATATATATATATATATATATATATATATATATATATTATATATATATATATATATATATATATA
>SEYY01006505.1:7500-10000 GCA_009176605.1 Armadillidium nasatum | reverse complement strand
CTGTTTTGACATCAGGTTTCCAATACAATTGACTGTTTATGTTCAGACCAAGAAGGTTTATGCAAAGGTCTGATTGAAAAGGTCAAAAGAGATGGAAAGTTGGGAGGTAATTTAAGAAGGGAGATGTAAAGTTGAGTTCTTAAAGAGTTGAATTTCACAAGGTTGATGCGACCCCACCTGGAAATCCTATCCAGATCAACCAGAATAGAATCAGAAATATGAAGCAGAGGAGCAACTCGAATTTCAACAGATGGAGCAGATTTGAAATGAGTGGAAGAATGGTGAGTTCAGTAACCGGGATTAGAATGAACTGAGTTAGAATTGCAGCTGAGAAGATCGTTGATGAAAAATTAGAATAAAGTTGAAGATAGAACAGAACTCAAGGTAAAACCACAATACATTATTGTATAAAGTACAAAAGAAAATTTGGAATCTCTCAATTATTGGGCAAGATAAATATTTCCGAATTCTTGCCAAATTTCTGTAACTTTGATCAAGAAACAAAAAGATTGTATCCAAAAGAGTAAGGTATACTTTTTTGTCAAATTTGTAACCTTCAATGTTTCTGACATAAAAATTTTGTTTCTTAGCCAAAGTTCGTCAAATTTTGAGAAAGCTGTAGAAGAAGGGTATATCTAAAGTTTTATCATTAAATATATTTAAATATCTATTCCTAAAAAATAATAATGCTGTTTTGAAATTAGAAAAAAAATCCAATTTTTTTTTCTTGCATTTTTACCTTCACAACGTATTTTTGTAAATAGATATCTAAAATGTCTTACAGTGATACGGTAGATACACCCTTTCTCAAGAATCCCTGAAAATTTGGTGAAGTTTGGTCAAGGAAAAAAAAGTTATATCGAAAAAAGTGAAAGGGTATCTCAAAATCTATAAAAAGTAACAAATTTGATAAGAATTCGGAAAAAAAATTCTGTAAAATGTGTTATATATAATTAACGACAAAATCAAAAGACCTTTAATATACACGAAGGTCTTAAACCTTCACTCTTAAACAATAGGTCTATTTACAAACTACAATTATTAACTTTAAAATACTTGCAAAAAAAAAAAATTCTCAACCGAATATCGATTAATTTTAATTAATATATTAAAATCGAATACCAGAAAACTTCTTAACAAAAGCATATATATATATATATATATATATATATATATATATATATATATATATATATATATATATATATATATATATATATATATTTTATATATATATATATATATATATATATATATATATATATATATATATATATATATATATATATATATATATATATATATATATATATATATATATATATATATATATATATATATATATATATATATATATATATATAATATATATATATATATATATATATATATATATATATATATATATATATATATATATATATATATATATATATATATATATATATATATATATATATATATATATATATATATATATATATATATATATATATATATATATATATATATATATATATATATATATATATATATATATATATATATATATATATATATATATATATATATATATATATATATATTATATATATATATATATATATATATATATATATATATATATATATATATATATATATATATATATATATATATATATATATATATATATATATATATATATATATATAATATATATATGCAAAGTGATATCAAATTATGCATCTCGTGCTGAAAAAATATTGTTCTACATTCTTATCTTCCAAAATATAAATATATATATATATATATATATATATATATATATATATATATATATATATATATATATATATATATATATATATATATATATATATATATATATATTAGATTTTTTTTTCAAGGATTAGAATCCTTTCATTTAGAGTAACATCGAAAATTAAATAAAGTTTTTCACTGAAAATTGCTAAATTTTTTTAAAAAAGAAATTTTATGTATTCATACATGTCACAAAATCATTATTGAAACTTAAGAAACAAAATTTATTGAATGATTATTCAAGTTTATACCAAAAAAAAATTATAATTTTAGTTGAAGGGAAAGAATATGGATTGTACGCCTCCATACCAGAGAGAATCACCTCGGTTATGCGTTCTGCACACTCTGAATCACGACCACTCCTGCTGAAACAATCATGCGAAGGGAAATCAAAGATGTACGAAGGTGAGTTCGAATTAACGAAATACCACAAACGTTTCCGCACAATCGGCTGGGGCTTCTCCAGAGGAAAGTTTTTCGAGGTGATAGAAGAGGATGCAGAGATAAGAAGGTGATCGGAGGAACCCAGAGGAGGATAGAATTTTGCAGAATAAAGAGAAGCATTAAATGTTAAGGAAAAGTCTAGAATGTTGTGTTCATCAACAGAGGTATCAGGGATACAAGTAGGGAGCTACACCATCTGTTCAAGGTTGAAAAATTTAGGATTGTCAGTAGAGATGAGATAAACGAACAGAGC
>SEYY01006504.1:17500-27500 GCA_009176605.1 Armadillidium nasatum | reverse complement strand
TAATTTTATTTTTGTTATTACTTAATAATATTAAGTATATCAATAGTTATATTATTTTCCAATATATATATATTACATTAAAAACCCGAATTCTGTTAAAACTGGATTTTCCTAGGAAAAACTAGTATTTGACTATCTCCTTTAACCAGTTCTAGATTTCTAGATAACCTAATAACCTAACTTAACTTACCTTAACCTAACTTATCCTAACCTAATTTACCCTAACTTAAAAGAGATAGTTAAAACTAGTTTTTCTTAGGAAAATCGGGTTTTATGTATATATATATATATATTTGTATTTCATAACTTTTTAGTTTCGATTATATATGATATATCGATATATATCGATTATATTATTTGGTCTAGCGGTATATGGAAACACAAAAGTTAGGTTAGCAACTGAAATACAAATGTGCGTTACTTTTTTTTTTCGTTTTAACCTAACCTAACCTAACCTAACCTAACCTAACCTAACTAACTAACCTAACCTAACCTAACCTACCTAACCTAACCTAACCTAACCTCGTAACGGCCATCAATTTCCTAACCTGTATTTACACCTACGGTCAGCAAGTTGGCTAACCTAGACTAAGACCTAAGCCAGGCAAATTCGCAATAAATAAAAAGGATTATAGTTTTTAAAGATATTTTAGATCCTTCTAACCAATTTCCTTTTCTGACTGAACAAGTTTTCCTACAATTTTTTACAGGACACCTCCAAAGAAATAAGTTAGTTCGGTGAACAGTAATAGTCATCCAATGTTCATTAATACATTTTTTTTCATTAGGTATTATATTATGTTGTTGGAAAAAACGTATAGCACTCTTTCATCTTTGATGTTGCTATAAAGTTCAAATAGATCAATCATAACTGAAATTATAACCAAAATTAAAATTAAAAATTAACTTTAAGTTTAACACTTAATCTAGACGTAGCCAACTCCGTTTAGGTTACACGAATATATAATTCTACGAGTGTTAATGAAACTCCAATATAATTAACTTTAAAAACTCTTTCTAATACACTTGATTGAAACACTATTTTAAACTAAAAATTATTAAAATCTTTAAAAAATACAATTAATTTGAATAAAGCAAAGACATCATACACATGTATGAGATGATTACAACTGAATAAGAAATGTTCGATAATAGCATATATTACGATTTAATCGTCAATCAATATATCGAAGAAACAATTTATATCAATCAATGATATATTGATATATATATATATAATATATATATATTATATATATATATATAATATATTATATATATATATATATATATATATATATATATATATATATATATATATATATATATATATATATATATATATATATATATATATATATATATATATATATATATATATATTTATTATATATATATATATATATATATATATATATATATATATATATATATTAAGTTTTTTTTTTTTTTTTTTTTTTTTTTTTTTTTCTCTTTTTCTCTCTCTCTCTCTCTCTCCTCTCTCTCTCTCTCTCTCTCTCTCTCTCTCTCTCTCTCCTCTCTCTCTCTTCTCTCTCTCTCTCTCTCTCTCTCTCTCTCTCTCTCTCTCTCTCTCTTGTTTTTTTAGTCGAATCCTTGTATGCCCCGAACATTTGGTGATGGAGTGATCCATAAGAGCCACTTAGACTCAATGGTGGATGGAATGTGTTATCTCCCTGAACACAAACCGAAAAAGAGATCTGAAGTAGAAGACCAGATTGGAAAGCTCATTGCAGATAATTTGGTTAACGATGGGGCGACTCTCCAAATGGGTAATATAAGTTTATTTGTTTCTATATAAATGATAAAGTGATTGAAAACAGGGGTTCGATCCCATATGGGGATCTTAGGTTCTTATGTAGAATTTACCTAGAAAGTTCCCCTTTTCTCGAATATAGGGGAATGTTCATGAGATGTTAAGTTTTTATTAAAAATAAAAATGTAGATATATTTCATAATTCCATTAGGATTTGAACAAAAGGGTTATGATTATAATATAATAGGTTTCCCAGTCTATTTATGATTAGGACAACAGTAGTGTTCTTCGTATGATAGGAAACATTTTAAAATAATTACCTTTGTATGGGATCAGTAGGATGGGGATTGTGATAGGAAGTTTCACAGTAGGACTATACCCTTATGGTTAGAGCAGTAAAGTGGTGCTGATATTAATTTCATTATCCACAAGCTAAACCATTTTACCTTCTGTTATGTGAAAACAGAGAGGGGTGTCCGTTTCTTTCCCAGCCAGCACGCGATTTAGGAATCGATCTCGTAGTTTCCCATTTCCGAGGCATAGGAAAAACTGTTTATTTTTCACTTCTCCCAAAGCAATAATAATCAGGAAAAATAGTGTAAAGGAAAAAAAAAGGAAGAATAAAAAAAAAAACAATTAAAAAAGAACTAAAAAGACAAAAGAAATGATAAACAATTAAAAATGGAAAAATTTAAGAAGAAAAAGAAAAAAAAGAAAAATGAAGGTTCTATATTGATAATTTAAGACATTACATAAGTTTTGTTTCTTTTTAATATATATATATATATATATATATATATATATATATATATATATATATATATATATATATATATATATATATATATATATATATATATATATATATATATATATATATATATATATATATATATATATTATATATCTATTTTATTTAGGTATTGGAAATATTCCTGACGCAGTGTTGTCTTGCTTGAAGAAGCACAAAGACTTAGGCATTCATTCGGAAATGTTTAGCGACGGAGTAGTTGACCTCGTAGAAGAAGGATGCGTCACCAATACATTCAAGAAGAACCATCCGGGAAAGATTACTGGTAGTTTTATGGTGGGGACCAGAAAACTCTTCGATTTTGTTGATAACAACCCTTTTGTTGGTAAGAGTTTTGGTTAACTGGTTCATACTAGTGGTCTGTATATATATATATATATATATATATATATATATATATATATATATATATATATATATATATATATATATATATATATATATATATATATATATATATATATATATAGTGATGTGCGATGTATCGTTCGTGAACAGCATTCCTGTGATAGCAAAAAATCCTCAAGTAACAGCAATTAATTCCTGCATTGAAGTTGACCTAACAGGACAGGTCGTTTCGGATTCTATTGGAACAAGAATGTATTCAGGTACAGTACAATAGTAGTAGTATAGGACGTACTTTCGACAGATGCCAGATTTAGCTACCTCGAAAAAATCTGTCAACCTTACCCTAACAGGATTTTGTGCAATGCAAATCACTCCTTTCAGATTGACCTCACGCTCTTTCCTGACACCATTTTGGGGGGTTCAAACCATTGAAATTGGCCTCAATCTAGGGATATACTTATATATATATATATATATATATATATATATATATATATATATATATATATATATATATATATATATATATATATATATATATATATATATATATATATATATATATATATATATATATATATATATATATATATATATATATATATATATATATATATATATATATATATATATATATATATATGATTTCTTGTTATCTATCCTCTGACTGACAGGTGTAGGAGGTCAAGTGGATTTCATCCGTGGGGCCGCCGTCGGGAGAGACGGTAAAGGGAAGCCAATTCTTGCTATGCCCTCAACAACTAACAAAGGAGAGTCAAAAATCGTCCCTTATTTGAAACAAGGTTTGTATTTTTTTCTCTTTCTTTTATTATTATTATTATTATTATTTTTTTAGTAGTAGTAGTAGTAGTATAGTAGTATTATTTTTTATTTTAATTTAATTTTTATTATTTTATTAATTCTTTATTTTTATATTATTATTATTATTATTATTATTATAGTAGTAGTATAGTAGTAGTAGTAGTAGTAGTAGTAGTAGTAGTAGTAGTAGTAGTAGTAGTAGTAGTGGTAGTAGTAATTAAGTTAGTAGTATAAAAGTTAATAAATATTAAATATATATAATATATATATATATATATATATATATATATATATATATATATATATATATATATATATATATATATATATATATATATATATATATATATATATATTAAAGATTTTCACTTTCTTTAGATACCCTGACATCCTAGAAAAATGTTCCTTACTAATTTGCCTAATCTTTCCTATAATAATTCCTACAGGCGGAGGTGTAGTAACAACGAGGGCTCACGTACATTACCTTGTAACGGAGTACGGTATCGCTTATCTCTTTGGCAAGAGCCTTCGGCAAAGGGCGTTTGAACTCATTCGTATTGCCCACCCAAACCATCGGGAGGAGCTGGAAAAGGAAGCTTTTACCAGACTTAAATGTATGCCATCCCTCTAAGGATCTCTCTCTCTCTCTCTCTCTCTCTCTCTCTCTCTCTCTCTCTCTCTCTCTCTCTCTCTCTCTCTCTCTCTCTCTCTCTCTCTCTCTCTCTCTCTCTCTCTCTCTCTCTCTCTCTCTCTCTCTCTCTCTCTCTCTCTCTCTCTCTCTCTCTCTCTCTCTCTCTCTCTCTCTCTCTCTCTCTCTCTCTCTCAAGACCAAAGTTGTGTTTACTCCATAAATAGTAATTATAATAGTATAAAGGTTATTATTATGTATATATATATATATTTATATATATTATATATATTATATATTATTAATATATATATATTATATATATATATATATATATATATATATATATATATATATATATATATATATATATATATATATATATATATATATATATATATATATATATATATATATATTATATATATTATATATTATTAATAAAATAATAATAATAATAATAATAATAATAATAATAATAATAATAATAATAATAATAATAATAATAATAATAAAAATGGTAATAATAATATATAATAATAATAATAATAATAATAATAATAATAATAATAATAATAATAATTAGTTTTAAAAAATTAATTTAATGTATTTCGCCAAAATAGGACTACTCGTACCACAACCTCATTCGTGTAATAATGTTATTTATTGTTCAGAATTATTTACTGTTTATCAGTTTGTCCCTCAAAATTGATTAACATATGATTGCCCCTCACTCGTCCCCCATTTCGTTATTGGAGAAGTGAAGGGGAGAGGGGGGGAAGAATAGGCCGAAAATAGCAATGACTTTTTAGGTTTCCAGTAATAAAAAATTTAAATTTAGAAAGACAGTAAGTAGAAAGACAATAAGTAATTTTTGATGCAAATAAATGGATAAAATTTATTAAATAAATTTAGTACATTTTTTAAAAAAAGATACAAATTAATAAGTAAAGTTTATTAAAATAAAGTTATTAAACGTTTAAAAGAACCCTATTTATTTATTAACATTTTTGCAGCTTCACGAGAATGGTTGATATGTTGTTTATTTTAAAATTTACCCCATAAATATACCCTATATAGGGGAAATTTTGATAATAATAATAATAATAATAATAATAATAATAATAATAATAATAATAATAATAATAATAATAATAATAAGAAATGAACATTTCCTATTCTTAGTAAATAATATGTAATTGGTCCATTAACTATTAAGAATTATTATTATTCGTGGTCGTTAATGACGTCATCCCACAAATAGTGGGAAATTATTACTGTGATGCCAAAATAATATGCACTATGTTTATCGTACGTTTATTTTTGCACCTTTATAAACATTTTGCACAATTAATGTTAACGTTCATAAACTATGTAACTGTTAATATAAAGTTAAAAATATTACTGTGATGTTCTTTTGATTATTATTATTATTATTATTATTATTATTATTATTATTATTATTATTATTATTATTATTATTATTTTTATCATTATTATCATTATTAGTATTAGTATTACTTTTACTTATTTTTCGTAATTTACGGAATGATTTGAAATGAATATTATATATATATATATATATATATATATATATATATATATATATATATATATATATATATATATATATATATATATATATATATATATATATATATATATATATATATATATATATATATATATATATATATATATATATATTATATCTTATTTTATTATAAATTATTAATTGGAATTCTGTTTTAATTATTCAGTAATAATAATGATAATAATAATTATAATAATAAAAATAATAATAATAATAATTAATAATTATAATTAATTTTTTTTTAAACAATTTTTTTTGTCAAATTTTGTCAGCATTTTTCATTACCGAGTCTGATCCAATCAAAAAAAAAAAAAAAAAAAAAAAAAAGGACATTTTTTTTTTTTTTTTTTTTTTATAAATATATTTTTATACTGTGACATGGATGTTGGATTCTCGAAATACTCAATTGCTCCAGGATTGTCTTTTACCATCTTTAGTCGGTTGCACTAGAGTACATGTTGAATTAAAGGGCTGAGCCCCTTGCTATTCTGCGTAAGGTAGTGGTTTGCTGTCAGAAAATTTCATGACAATAAAGATGATTTATTTTGGAAGGAAAAAAAGTTACTGTAGAAAAGCTTTTATCTATTATTATTATAATTATACTGTCTTTATTATTATTATTATTATTATTATTATTATTATTATTATTATTATTATTATTATTATTATTATTATTATTATTTCGCATAAAAAGTAAATAAAATTCTGATGGAAATATTACAGAATATTTTTACACATTTATTTAAAAATAATAATAATGATATAAAATAGCACAAATGGCGAAAAACAAATTGCAGGTACAAAATGTTATTTGCCTAAAATTATTAATTTGAAATCATTTTTTTTTTTTTTAACTCCAGACACCCTATAAAATATCAAAATCTTGATAAAACTAGTATATAGATATTGATAAAACCATAGTATATAGATATTGATAAAACCACAGTCTAGTAATGGGATAAAACCAAAGTCTATGGAAAAAACAATGGATAAAACCCAAGTATTTAAAAGACTGATAAACAAATACCTTGTAAAGATTTTAGAAAGTGACGTCACTGTAGAGCCATAAAAATTGTCCAATAAAACACTATTTTTCATGTTGTTTTATCTGAAATCATTAATAAATCTGGTATATATATATATATATATATATATATATATATATATATATATATATATATATATATATATATATATATATATATATATATATATATATATATATATATATATATATATATATATATATATATATATATATATATATATTATAATACTCCAAAAATCGCAATATTATGCATTTCTTTAAAATTCAAATCTAAATTTTATAACTGTTTGCGTAACATAGGAATTCAATTTTAGCATAAAGAATAAAAAATCAGTAAAATAAAATCCATCATTGGACCGAAGGCAATGTAAAGTCACATAGTCACTGAAGCGAAATACTGCATACTTAATTCAACAGCAGAAGATATACCAAGTCAGTTGAAATAAATATATAGATAGTTGATATCAGACTTATGCAAGAACGTTTAATGCAGCTGTCATTTATCCAGTCAACATCAACCGCTTCATTTTCAAGAGGCAATGAAAAATTTCAGTTATTAGAAGAGAGTATTGAGGCATTTTATTTATTAAGATATTTTCAAGATACCACCTACATCTAACTGGCAATGTATATAGTGATATATTCATTCAAAATTCAGGGGCAACATAGAATGGCTACCATATGTTACGACTGTCATCTGTCTCTTTGTGATATTTTTAAGCATTTCTGTCACTAAATATTGTACTTCTAATAAAAAATCTAGGGAACCGCATAGAACTGCAGTAATATTCCAGCGATAACCTTTCTCCATACACACAGTCTTTCTGATTATTCAAAGATATTCTCTACAATGGAAACATTCATGAGATTATCCTTTTGTCTGAAATTCTTTTCGCATAGACATGTCTTTGACTCAACTTAGTTTTATCCCATTTTTGCAGACTAAAAAGGCTAACTAGATGCAACTTTGGGCACTGCCACTTCAGGAACTTAACTACAAATTTTCCAACAGTATCACCGAAAGCTGTGTAGTTTTTAAAAGTTGCAAAATGCAATATTTTTTACTCATAAAACAAAGAGTTCAATCCTATTTTGTGGGTGAAATGAAGTATTTAATTTTCCTTAAACTTTACTATCATAATCTATCAAATAAATCTCCTGCTTACCTCTACCGTTTTTAAATACATAAGTGTTGTATAGCACCTCCAAACTTACAAAATTATACATTTCATTTAAAAAAAAAGTTACATCAGCTGCTTTCGTACGTAGCATAGATATTCAATTTTAGAGTAAAAAATAGAAAAGTAATAAAACGAAATCAATAATGATTCGGCTGAAGTCAAAGAGTAGAGCCATAGCACGGGCCATAGCGTCACCAGAATACTTCATGATAAATTCAACAGCAGTTGTACCAATTGAAGTGAATTTATATATAGTGGATTGTCAAACTATTACAACCGTTATATGATATATATATATATATATAGATATATATATATATATATATATATATATATATATATATATATATATATATATATATATATAATTATATATATATATATATATATATATATATAATAATAATAATAATAATAATATATAATATAATAATAATAATAATAATAATAATAATAATAATAATAATAATAATAATAATAATAATAATAAAATCGTACAGAAATCATTTGAATCTCCCTCATTTTTCCATTATTACCTTTTGCATATTCTGCTTCAGAGAATTGATCTTTGTTGAAGTTTTTGTCTTCATTTATGAGTGAATTCTTCAAATGAGTGAAAAAGAGCTTCATATTGCCTAAAACAGCTAAAAATTGTAATTATCAAAGCGTGATTTAAGTTAAGAGGTAATTTAAAAGGTTTATTACGGGAAATTTATATTTTTACGCTTAAATTAGTTAAGGTAATAACAAACTGGCATAATATATATATATATATATATATATATATTATAATATATATATATAAAATATATATATATATATATATATATATATTTTATATAAATTTTTTTTTTTTTTTTTTTTTTTTTTTTTTTTTTTTTTTTTTTTTTTTAAAAAAAATTGAATTTAAAAGAGAATCCCTCCCCACACTTTTATTTTGTTTAGGGGAGGAAAAACATCTGACACCAAATTGGCACTACTAAACAGGATGATACCAAGGTAAACTTTGATGATACAGGTACAGAAAAATGCTTTAAGTCAAAATTTTGGAATTCACCAAATAACGTCTATAACTGAATATTTGATGCAGATATGATGAAAATTTAAAAGATTATAATCATAATTTTCTTTCTGGAATTTTATCTATTTCTCCATCAAAAATCAAAGGCGAGAGCATTACGAGCTCTCTTTGTGAGTAGTTTATTTTCTTTGAACTAGTGATGGTATTTTGTATTTTTACTGCCTGGAAGGACGGAATATGCAATTCGTTGTGAGAAAAAAAAAAAAATAAAAAAAATAAAAGCCAAAGGTTCAGGGTTCAGCTCATTTCAGCTCTTCGCCAACGGGAATCGCCGATGTAAAGAAACATAGACTATGTTCCAGTTTTTCAACAGGCTGATCACGAAAATTTGCAATTTTTTTGTGGTAAAAAAAAAGTTTTTTGGTAAAAAATTAATTTTGTTTATTCAAGTTTATTAAATAAATACAGCTATGTAGTTTTGTTCTTTTTTATTTTTTTTAAACCAACTGTAATTGATATATCTTTTTATTCAGGAAGATATCACTGAAGGTAAATATGATAAAGGAAAGAAAGGCATTAGTAAAAATTTGACTACATAATTTTGTATTAATCTAATACCTTAGCCTGCAATAATACTGATTTAATCTTTGATTATACAAAAGGTCAGTTTCAAGGTTCAGTATCCTTTTGACCCTTTTTCGTTCAAGATGGTTATTTTATTTGTATATTTATTGAAGTAGAATATATATATATATATATATATATATATATAT
>SEYY01006504.1:0-15000 GCA_009176605.1 Armadillidium nasatum | reverse complement strand
CGGGGGGGGGCTTCCAAAAATAGCCCCTCTTCCACCCCTTCTACCGTTACCACTTGGGAGTTGGTGGCCTCCGGTGATGGGTTTGGTGCCACCAAGACACAGCTGCCGGCTTGTCCTGAGGCACGGTCAATTTTTTCAATTAATTTTTGCAACATTCGCTGTCTGTACTCCAATTTCCACTTAGTTGATCATCACCTCTCCTATTCTAGACCTCACTTCTTATTCTTGACTGAAACTCAGATGTTTGAGCGTTCTGATAGCAAACCCTATTCTGCTTCCTCCTAATGTTTCTATCTTCAATTTTCAGCCAAAGACGGTTGTTGTGCATACGTGCGCAACAATGTCGTTTGTTCTCGTGACTCTAATTTGAAGTCTTACGATTTTCCACATTATGGCTTAGGCTCTCTTGCCATTCTACGACTAAATTCATTTGTTCTGTTTATTTATCTCCTAATTCTACTGACTATCCTAAATTCTTCGACTATTTAAACTCCAAAATAGAGCACATTCTCTCTTCTTTTCCTTTTTCTGAAATCATCATATTAGGTGATTTCAATGTTCACCACCGCCAATGGCTTTCTTCTAGTTCTCATGATACAGCTGGTGAATGTCCATTCCATTTCTCTATCCAAAAAGACCTTGAGCAGTTGGTGCAGCTCCCAACTCGTATCCCTGATCGTCTTGGAGATGAACCCAGCACTCTAGACCTTTTCCTAACTTCTAATCTTTCTCCTTATACTGTTAAACTCTTTCCACCTCTGGGTTCCTCCGATCACCTTCTTATCTCTGTATTCTCTTCTATCTCTTCAAGTCTTCCTCAGGAAAGGCCTCCTTCTATTGAAAGGAAACGTTTGTGGCATTTCGGTGCCGCAAGCTGGTCGGACTTGCGGTCGTACTTCTTCGAATGATTATTGCTTCCGTGGGAGGGGTCCCTCGGAGTGTGCTGAACGCATTACCGAGGTGATTATCTCTGGCACGGTGGCGTACATTCCATTTTCTTTCCCTTCTATTAAACTTAACAAACCTTGGTTTAACTCTGCTTGTTCTCTCTCTATCCGCCGAAGGGATGTTGCCTTCAGGGATTACCATCGTCTTCAAACTCCAGAAATTCACGCTACTTATATTTAATCCCGGAATCGTGCAAAATCTACCCTTGGTAACACTAAAAACTCATTTCTCCGTTGAAAATGCTATAATCTTTCTGGTTCCTTTTCTTCACGTTCATTCCTGCATTTTGCATAAAATGTCAACTCTAACTTTGTTTCTTCCTCTTTCCCTCCTTTAATATCTTCAGACGGCACAATTGCTGTTTTACCTTCTTCTAAAGCCGAACTCTTTGCTCAAACTTTTGCCTCTATCAACCTTAGACGATTACGGAGCTATTCCTCCTCCTTCAACCCCCTCTAACTCAGTCATGCCTAAAATTAGAATTTCTTCTAAAGGTGTCATTTCTGCTCCCTCTGAGCTTAATACTAAGAAGGCGTATGGTCCCGATGGTATTCCTTGTGGTTCACAAAACTTGTGCTTCCGAGCTTGAACCCAGACTAACGAAACTATTTCGTTTTTGTCTCTCTACTTCAACCTTCCCTTCTTGCTGGGAACGTGCGCTCACTCAACCTGCACCGAAGAAGGGGGACCCCTCTCAACCCTCCAAATACCGTCCTATTTCTTTGACCTCCGTTCTCTCTAAAGTTTTCGAATCTATCCTTAACAGGAAGATTTGGAAACGTCTTAATTCTTCAAATCTCATCTCAGATCGCCAGTATGTCTTTCATAAGAAACTCTCTACTAGTGATCTTTCCCTTCTCTCTGACTCTTGGTCCTCCGCTCTTCGGAATTTCGGTGAATCTTTTGCTATCGCGCTGGACATATCGAAAGCCTTTGATTGAGTCTGGCACAAAGCTTTGATTTCTAAACTTCCCTCTTTCGGAATCTATCCTTCTTTCTGTGATCTTATCTATAATTTCCTTTCTGGTCGTTATATGGCAGCTGTTGTAGGCGGCCACCGTTCTTCCTTTAAATCTATTAATAGTGGTGCTCCTCAGGGTTCTGTCCTATCCATAGCACTTTTTCTGCTTTTCATTAATGACCTTCTCTCTATTACCTCATCTCTATGCACTCCTATGCTGAAGACTCCACCCTTCATTACTCGTTCCAGTTTGAAAAACGCCCCACCCGCCAGCAGTTGATAAACTCGAGAAGGGTAGCCTTGGAGCAACTAACCTCTGATCTTTCACGTATTTCAAATTGGGGCAGAGAAAACGTGGTTGTTTTCAATGCCTCAAAAATTCAGTTTCTCCATCTCTCCACTCGACACAATCTTCCACACGACTATGATATCTTCTTCGAAAACACACAAATCAAACCTTCATCTGTTTTTAATATTCTTGGCGTATCCTGTTCTCGTAATCTTTCTTGGAAAGATCACATTTCTCTTTCTAAGCAAGCTTCTAAGAGGTTGGGTGTTCTGAGGCTCCTTGAGAATTACTTCACGCCACTCCAGTTGCTTGTTCTCTATAGGGGTGTTGTTCGCCCTTGTATGGAGTATGCGTCGCACATTTGGGGTGGTTCCACTCATACAGCTCTTCTTGAGAAGGTGGAGTCAAGGCTTTTCGTCTCATCAACTCTCTTGCTCTTACTAACTCTCTTTAATCTCTTTCTGCCCGTCGAAATGTTGCGTCACTCTCTCTTTACTATCGCTATTACAACGGACACTGCTCTTCTGAACTCTCTCGTCGCATACCTCCTCCATTGAGAAGAGCTCGTGCGACACGTCTTTCAACACAGTCTCATCCTTTCTTTGTCCAACTCTCAGACCCCAGACTTAACCGCTATGCTCAATCTTACATATACTCTAATGGTAAAGTCTGGAACACACTCCCTTGCTTTGACTTGCAAACTTTCAAACGCCGTGTATCTGGACATGTTGGCCTCCTTCGATTAGGATAAGATTTTTCCAACTCCGGTGGAATTTGGTAGGCCTCTGGCCTTTGCCCACCGGTGGATATATATATATATATATATTATATATATATATATATATATATATATATATATATATATATATATATATATATATATATATATATATATATATATATATATATATATATATATATATATATATTATTTTTTTTTTTTTTTTTTTTTTTTTTTTTTTTTTTTTGGATTTTTTTTTTCAAGAAAAATTTCTGACTCCAACTTCAAATGACACAAATTCAAAATTTGCTCAACAACTTTTTAAAATTTCTCTTTCAGGAAAATTAGGATGTTGAGATACACACATTTTCATCTAAAGGTTGTTTTTGATTGAAACTATCCTTCATGGTACTTTCATGTTTTTTTGGATTTTTTTCCAGATTTTTAGAAAAAAAAAATCCCTAAAAATCATGAAAAGACCATGCAGGAGTGCTTCAATCAAAAACAACCCTTGGATGAAAATGTGTCTGTATCTTTCTCCTAAGTTTTCTGAAAAAAATTGAGAAAATTTTGAATTTTTGTTATTTTGAAGTTGAGGTGATAAATTTTTCAAAAAAAAAAAACACCATGAAGGAGTGATTGAATCAAAACAACCCTTAGATAAAAATGTTTTTACATCATTCAACTATCTTTTCTGAAAAAAATTAAAAAAAGTTATTGAGCAAATTTTGAACTGAGGTCATTTGAAGTTGTTATGGATTATCTCCCAAACTATAACCTTCACAGAAATTTTACAAGACTATAAAAATCTGTATCGTCCCCTATTATACTTATGTACCAAATGTCATGTTTCTGTTGTGAAAATTAAAAATTTTATTTAAAAAAACAATAATTGGGTAAAAATTGACAAAAAATGTCGGCTCTCCCTTAATTTATTTTCAAAAAATGCCGAAATATTAAAAGCCAAAAAATCATATTTTAAAATACATCTCAATAACTTTTTTCTATCTTCTGCTCAGCACACTTCTCAAGCGTGTTCTGTACAATTTCCAAATGAAGACATCCGTAAGCATTCCTTCCATCTCTTCTCAATCTTCTCTCCGATTTCACCCGCTTTTCCTCTGCCATCTGTTTCCAAGCACGTCCACTCCCGTCCACAGTCGAATCACGATGTTTATTCCGCTTTAACTTATATTTGCGTAATTTATAAACTGCATATTTCAGGAGTTAAAACTTTTAAAACTTCCTGTACCCCTTGAGGGTATGTATAAATTATGTGTCTTATGTATTATTTTGGTGAGGGTGTTTATGGCTGAGTTAAGGGAGTGGGGTTGGCTATTTCATGATGAGTCAAGAATGTTTCTTTGGAGCAAGTGTAATTTGACTAGTTTGCTTCTTATAATTTTTAGATGTGGTTGCTTTTTGGGAATAATATTGTTTAGTTACAATATATATATATATATATATATATATATATATATATATATATATATATATATATATATATATATATATATATATATATATATATATATATATATATATATATATATATATATATATATATATATATATATATATATATATAATTATCAATGAGATATGATCAAATGTTATATCGATTTCAGTTTTGAATGTGAGATTAGGATGAAGAAAAAGTGAAGATAAAGTTCCGTTAGGTGCTGAGGGAGTCTTGTTAATTTGTATGGAAAAGCTTTTGTAGTTTAGGAAAGGGATGGAGAACCTGCAGCCATGAGGTTACATGTGGCCTTCTTAATCATTGTGTGCGCCCTTTGGAGTGAATTTTAAATTTTCAGACAACTATTTTTTTGTTGAAAAAGTGTGCATTTTCATTCCATATTATTTTCAGCAAATTCTGTATTTCTATGTGATATTTTGGCAAGCAAAGTTATCTAAATATTTCTTTTCATATTACTGAAAATATTACAAATATTTTAATTATTTCAAACTGCAAATATTTCTTTGTAAGTCCATATATGAAATGTAACAAAATATTCAAGCGTTTCGAGAAAAAAAACTTTATTCATTTTTTTTTTGCAAAAGCGAACATATCTGATGAACACTTTCCCCAGGTAGCAAAGGTCATTAATGAGCATAACCAGTTATTTAAATCTTTAGGAGAATATACGTTGGTATTGATTCATTCCTCGAATAATACAATGAAAGGTTTACAGAATTAGAGAATTAAGACTTCACAATGAAATTAGCATTTCAACCTCACTTGGTTGATGTTTCCAAGGCCTCTAGTTACAGATGGAATTAATTTAACTACGTATGAGATGATAACATGCTTAATGCAAAGAAAGATCATATTGAAATTTGGAAAAATGCAATAGAATACCAGCACCTGTGACAGCATGCATGACGAATACTTTCTTGTATCTCAGCTACTAACTGTTGCGAATCAACATTCTCATGCCTTAAACAATTATTATTGATAATGTATATTGAGGATCAACTGAAACTCCGGAATTTCATGTTGAACCCTAAAGTAGAATTGCTTTTTCTAAAAAATAAAATAAATAAATAAATAAATAAAAATAAAACAGACATAACAAGGCAACAAGGCCATTAAAATAGGCTAGTTAACTAATTGAATCATTATTTACCTTTATGCGGCCTTACGCCTTACAATGATTCTTTACTACTGGTTTAGAATATTTAGCGTTTTTAATTCTTCTAGGATGTGACTTCCTCAATTGTCAGTTGGGTAGTCTTAAGTTAAGTGGCAATTATTTTCAAGGGTGGGGACAGTATGTCGATGGATGTGGATTGGACAATTGGACTTTGGAGAACTGAATATTTGAGATAGGGTCTTTTATTGAGTGTTTGCTACTTGCATTAATGATATGTCGATGTTATGTTTGAAATGTCTGATTTTTTTTTTTACGGAAGCCGTAAATATTTATTTGTAATACTTTGATTAAAATATAAATTAATTTGTGATATGAAATTGCAATGAGTGAAATTGTTTGGGAGTTACAAATTACAGAAGTGTTTTGATGGCAAGTCATTATTTTTGCAATTTCAAATTTCCAGTTTTAGCATTTTACAAATGGTTGGTCGGCTTTCATTTGTTTAGAACATATGGAACAGGTATATTTGATTACATTTGGGTATATATATATATATATATATATATATATATATATATATATATATATATATATATATATATATATATATATATATATATATATATATATATATATATATATATATATATATATATATATATATATATATATATATATATATATATATATATATATATATATATATATATATATATATATATATATATATATATATATATATATATATATATATATATATATATATATATATATATATATATATATATATATATATATATATATATATATATATATATATATATATATATATATATATATATATATATATATATATCTACTACAATCTACAACCTCTCCCAGGAAGGGTTTTCACCCTGTCAGTGGAACCAGCATCTTTCGCCATCTGCTTGAAGAAGTTCTCCCAAAGCCCTCTAAAAGATTTTGTTTTTCGGCTCGTTGGTCTCCATGCCGGTCCATAAGTCTTAACCAGACTCTCAGGTAGGGTTTTTACCCTTTCAGTAGGACCAGCATAGTTTTCAAACCAACCTCTGAACACTCTCTCCCAGGGGTCTTCAAAAGATTGCGCTTCTCCGAGCAATGGTTCCCAATGCTGGTTCTGGAGTAGTTACAAGCCGTTGACAGAGTAATCACAAGGCCGGATGGTTAGTCCTGTCGTCCTTGCATTTAGTTCTCTTTATATATATATATATATATATATATATATATATATATATATATATATATATATATATATATATATATATATATATATATATATATATATATATATATATATATATATATATATATATATATATATATATATATATAATTGAGTTATGACGTTTTTATAAAAGATTTCATAATATAAGGGAACCATTAAAACCTACCAAGCTCAATGGTTTTAAGTTCAAATTAGGTCAAAAGGGGGTGAGTATGCGAGGGGTACAATTGATCTCATATGATTCAAATTTTACCACATTACTCACAACGATATATGGAACTACGTGCAAAGTGTGGAATTATAAAAAATAAAATTATATATGTTTCAGCCCTCCCTACCGTATATCATTGGAGTGAATCTTGCTTTGTCTCAGGGGAAGCTTCGGTCTCTGCTGAAAAGGTGGGGGCCGTGATTCTTGATGGGATGAGCAAATTCATTTCGTTTTCAACTAAATCTTTTTCTCCTCAAAATACATGGATCAATGGCAATTGTTCTCTTGCCCTTCGGGAGAGAGACAATGCTTATCGTGAATGGAATAACTCTCCTTTTCCTATCACTTTTGCTAATTTTTATTTAGTTCGGAATCGTTGCAGGGAAGCTTTTCGACGGACTATTCATACTTTCACTAAAAGTAAGTGGGATGACCTCCATGGTTCTCCTACTGATAAAAATTTCTGGCCTCTTGCCAAAAATATCTCTAATAACATCTGTAAATCTGCCTTTCCTCATCTTATTCGCTGTGATGAAAAGGCTAATCTCTCCGGTCTCGATTCTGGCATCCCTCCTTCTACTCCTTCTCCTCTCGGGTATAACATGTCTCTACCCTTGACTACTCATAATCGGGTGCATGGGATCCTGAAATCTATGAAAGTCAAAGAGGCCAATATCCTGGATGGCATTCCCACTCGTGTTCTGAAGGAGGTTGCTTCAGAGTTAACGCTTGTCCTCGTTCAGTTCTACTATCTATGCCTTAATACAAATACTTTTCCTCAATGCTAGAAGCGCGCATTTGTTCAGAAGATGCAGAAAATAGGCAGCCACTCTGACCCTTCCAACAATCGACCTATAACTCTCACTTGTGTTCTATCTAAAATTTTTGAAACTCTCCTCAACTCTCATTTCCTGGATCATTTGAAGTCACATTTTCTTCTCTCAGATAATTAGTATGGCTTTCGATGATCAAGGCCACATACTTTCCTATCTTACTGATCTATGGTATTCTACCCTTAGGGAGTTCGGTGAGTCTTGTTTGATGGCGCTTGACATATCCAAGGCTTTTAACCGGGTATGGTATGCGTCGCTGCCCTCCAAGGTCCCTTCCTTTGGGTTTCCTCCTTCTCTTTGCTTACTCTTGTCTCATTTTCTCTCAGATCGTTCTATTTCGACACTTGTAGATGGAGCGACCTCTTCCACTTTTCTGTCAACTGTGGTGTTCCTCAGGATTCTGTTTTACCCTCAACTTTATTCTTACTTTTCATTAACGATCTTCTCAACTGCATTTCTAAATCTGTATGGAGTACTGTTCTCACTTTTGGTGGTGGTGGTGATGGGGGAGGGGGGCTCCGGCCCCTCCTGTCTTCTGGATAGGATTGAGCCTAAAGCTAAAAGATTAATTAACAGTTCCCTACTTTCAAACACTTTTGACCCCCTTTCACTGCGACGTGACGCTGGCGCAGTATCTCTTTTCTATAGAAACTTCAATGGCATTTGCTAGAATTAATTGGTCTCTCGCATTCCTCCACCATTGCGTCGTCCTCGTTGTAGAATGGGTGTCCTGCTTTCACACGAATTTTGTGTGGAAGCTGGAAACCCCTGGCTTGCCTGTTGAGGTGCCTCTTTCTGGTGGTGAATTGTAATATATATATATATATATATATATATATATATATATATATATATATATATATATATATATATATATATATATATATATATATATATATATATATATATATATATATATATATATATATATTCTTTAGTTCCTAGATAGGTATTATCTGTCTGTCAGTCGGTGCAGCCTCGCTCTCCAGTTTCTCCGATCTTAAGCACGTCCTCCACCTCATCATTCCACTCCCTCCTCGGTCTTTTTCTCGGTCTTCTTCCCTCTGGTGTTCACTCCCATCTTTTCGCAACCTTTTGGTCATCCATTCTTTCAAGGTGACCCAGCCACCTTAGTTGAGCCTTTTCTATCTTATTTATCTTTCTCTAATTTGCTAATTTCTCACCCCATCTCTTCTACTCTTTCCCAGCATTGTTTTGTGTGGTCTTATTTCAACAGCCCGTATCCTGCTTCTTGACTTCGTGGTTGTCGTCCATCACTCCTCTCCATACATCAATATAGGTGTCAGAATTGTCTCAAAGATGAATTTCTTTACCTGTAGAGGTACGTTCGAATATTTCAGCAATGGATAGGAAACCCTTACACATCTACCATATTTGCTAATTCTCTCTGTGACTTCACCATTCACACCTCCCTCTCTCGAATGCACTTCCAAGATACTTAACAAATTCAACCTATTATGCCCTCTTTCCATCGGTTTGATGTTTAGTTCTTCCCCATCTCTCTCTCTCTCTCCTTCTCTCTCTAATTGTCCTCAGGATCACGGTTTTGTCCTTATTCATCCCCAGACCAGCCACTTCGCAGTACTCATTCCATTTATTTAGCCTTGTCTCTACATCTACTCTATCAATACTCCAGAACGCCATATCGTCTGCATACGCAAAAATAGCACGATCTGATTCTCCTTCCCAGTGCTCCTTAGATCTCTGAATAATCTTGTCTATGCAAGCAACGAACAGCACAGGTTACAACACACTACCTTGATTTACTCCTGTTTTCACTTTAAACCATCTTTCATTTTCTTGTGCAGTACATACTGTACATGAACAGAACTTGAACAAACTCTTGATAGCTCTCAACATTCTACCTGATATTCGTAATCTCTTTCCAAACACTTCCACAAATTACTTCTGGGTACTGAATCAAAAACCTTCTGCAAATCTATAAAAGTTGCATTTATTCCGATGTTATATATTCCCATGTCATCTCAACTATTTGTCTCAAAACGAAGAAATGATCCGTTGCTCCTCTACCTTGTCAATATCCATGTTACTCCTCACCCAGCTATAGCTCAATTCTTACCCTCAATCCCTTTTCTATATTCTTTCATAAACGTTTACTATATGGTTTATTAATGATATACATCTGTAATTTGAACATATGCCAAAATCTTCTTAGCCTTTATATTAGAATTATTACTGCCTTTCCCCATTTTCAGGCACTTGACCCCTACGCCAGTACATGTTTACAAATCGCAATATATATGTTTTAGTTTGTTCACCTGAATTTTTTATCAACTCTATTCCTATTTCATACTCTCCTGGAGCTTTACCGTTTTTCATTTTGGCAAACGCCAAATCAAACTCCTCCCTAGAAAACTAGTCTTCCTCCTTAATCATCTCCTGAAACTCCTCTCCCCGTCTCTCCTCTTGATTTTTTCTTTCCTGTTCCACATTCAGAAAAGATTCAAAATACTCTGTTCATCTTTCGTTAATTTCTCTTGATGTCACAAATACCTTACCTTATGCATTTTTATGTTGTTTACTTTGGTTTTATCTTTCCTGCATGATTTGCCAGTTCATACATATATCAAGGACCAATTCCCTCTGAGTTCTTCCTCCAACCTCTCCCCCAACATCCTCCAGCTCTCCTATATATATATATATATATATATATATATATATATATATATATATATATATATATATATATATATATATATATATATATATATATATATATATATATATATATATATATATATATATATATATATATATATATATATATATATATATATATATATATATAGTATATATATATATATATATATATATATATATATATATATATATATATATATATATATATATATATATATATATATATATATATATATATATATATATATATATATATATATATATATATATATATATATATATATATATATATATATATATATATATATATATATATATATATATATATATATATATATATATATATATATATATATATATATATATATATATATATATATATATATATATATATATATATATATATATATATATATATATATATATATATATATATATATATATATATATATATATATATATATATATATATATATATATATATATATATATATATATATATATATATATATATATATATATATATTAGTGATGTATCGGATGTCAAATTTTTAATATCCGCGGATGCTGATGTTTACGTTCCTATATATAAAGGCTATTGTTCTATATATATATATATATATATATATATATATATATATATATATATATATATATATATATATATATATATATATATATATATATATATATATATATATATATATATATATATATATATATATATAATATATATATATATATATATATATATATAATATATAATATATATATATATATATATATATATATATATATATATATATATATATATATATATATATATATATATATATATATATATCTCACATCACCATTGCTCACGGGCAGAGCCCTATTCAAGAATGGGGTGTTACATCAATAAGAGAATAAGAGAAGTCCCACCTAACGCAAATTATTTAGGTGAGCGCAGACGTAAACTTTAAAGAAATTGAGATTAAATTCAGCAGGAAACAGAAGAATGGAGAGAATTCCATAAAACAGAGATGGCTGGAAAGATGGAGCCATCACAGCGGACAAGCCTGGAGTTGCCACTGTCCACACAAAATTTATGTGCAAACAAAGTACCCCTTGTGCTAGAGGAGGTCGAAAAGACGGAGGTATGCAAGTAGACAGTTCCCTCGAGCATTTGCCGCTTTAGTCCCTATAGAAAAGAGACAAGGCACCAATGTCACGTCGCAAAGATACTGGGTCTAATGAACTAGAAAGAGGGGAACAGTTTATAAGACCTTTAGCCTTTGACACAGCCCTATCCTGAACCACCCCAGATATGAGAGCAGTAATCCATACAAGGGTGGATGAGGTCCTTGTATAATTGGAATAGCTATGAAGTAGTAAAAACTTCTCGCAGCCTATACAAAACTCCCAGCTTCTTTAAAGGAGCCTAGCAACCATTGTGATGTGAGGTTTATGTGAAGGCAAAGGATGTTTATACTGTCAACAGACGGGAGAATCATAGAAAGAAATAGAAAAGTTAAGTTAGGAGGTGTCTTTGAGAGGGAGATTTCAAAAAGTTGAGTTTTTAAAGAATTGAGTTTCACAAGGTTGAGACTACCCCTCTTGGAAATTCTATTCAAATCAGCAAGAAAGATGTAAGATGAATTGGAAAGATGAAGACAAGAGACAACTCTACATGCAAAAAAGGGAGAAAATTTGCAACGAGTAGAAGAATAGAGGGTCGAGTCATCGGCATATGAATGGATTGAGTTAAATGAGCAGCTGAGAAGATTATTAATAATGAAAAGTAGGAATAGAGTAGAAAACAAGACAGAACCCTGAGGAACACCACTATTGACATGAAGTGAAAGTCGAAATGAAACAATTAGAAAGAAAACTAGACATAAGAGAAGGAGGAAACCCAAGGGATCGGAGATTGTAAATCAGTGATGCATTCCACACCCGGCCAAACTCCTTAGATGTATTAAGGACCACCACACAAATCTCCCAATGGTCCCTAAGGGCAGAAGACCATAATTATGTGAGATAAGGAAATATCACCACTAGAGCTCGAACGTCGAAAGCCATACTGATGATCAGAAAGAAAGGAATGGGATTTCAGATGATTTTAGAAATGAGATTTGAGAAGGGTTCAAAGATCTTAGACAGAATACAAGGGCGATAGTTAGAGAGAGAATAAGAAAAAAGCTACCTTTCTTCGGAATAGGTTGGAATAATGAGCGCTTCTACACTGAAGAAAAGTACTAGTATTGAGGCATAGAGATAAAAGTTGAACGAGGGAGGGGCCAGCTCAGAAACACACTCCTTTAAATCTCGGAGAGGAATGTCATCCTGGCAGCTTGTCTTCTTAACGTTCATAGATTTCAGAAGCCCATGCACCTAATTAAATATAATCACAGGTAAAGGCATGGAACTAGTATATATATATATATATATATATATATATATATATATATATATATATATATATATATATATATATATATATATATATATATATATATATATATATATATATATATATATATATATATATATATATATATATATATATATATATATATATATATATATATATATATATATATATATATATATATATATATATATATATATATATATATATATATATATATATATATATATATATATATAACGCTTTGTGATTTCTTGATGTTGGAGAAAAACACTTAGAAGGCTGCACAATTTTATATTATATATATATATATATATATTATATATAATATATATATATATATATATATATATATATATATATATATATATATATATATATATATATATATATATATATATATATATATATATATATATATATATATATATATATATATATATATATATATATATATATATATATATATATATATATATATATATATATATATATATATATAAAATTAATGTCCGCCATTGGACTCGAACCAGCGACCTTTAAGATGGTATAGTCTTATGCGTTATCCATTAGGCCACGGCAATACAAAAGGAAATCTCTTCGGAACTTACTCACAACATTCCGTCGCAACGTCAAATTCCAAAGGATCTCCCCGACCGCAACTCGGGCCAAGGTCAACGAGGTCAAAGGTTGAATCCATTATTCGCAGACAGTTATATAACAGAAGTTTTTAGTCTGCTAAAACTCTCACAGACTATTTCTATATAGAAAATTAATGTCTGCTATTGGACTCGAACCAGCGACCTTTAAGATGGTAGTCTTATGCGTTATCCATTAGGCCACGGCGATACAAAAGGAAATCGCTAAAAACTTCTGTATATATATATATATATATATATATATATATATATATATATATATATATATATATATATATATATATATATATATATATATATATATATATATATATATATATATATATATATATATATATATATATATATATATATATATATATATATATATATATATATATATATATATATATATATATATATATATATATATATATATATATATATATATATATATATATATATATATATATATATATATATATATATATATATATATATATATATATATATATATATATATATATATATATATATATATATATATATATATATATATATATATATATATATATATATATATATATATATATATATATATATATATATATATATATATATATATATATATATATATATATATATATATATATATATATATATATATATATATATTATATATATATATATATATATATATATATATAAAGTTGGTTGAGATAGCTTCGTTCCTTGTGAACTTCAATCTAATCAGAAAGGTTAAAGCCAACACTAAGGGTCTCCACATAATATTTATTACAGTGTGAACGTTTCAAACCTTAACGCAGTCTGTCTTCAGCACAATCTAAGTTCTAAAAATTTCTAATTTAAAATATAAACCAAATATAAATTCATTAACTATAAATAAAATACAAAAATAATAATAATATTTGCAATAAAATAATAAAATATAAGAACTATATTGATATTAAAATAATATAAAAAAACCAAGACTAAAGTCGAAATTTTGCAACACCAAGAAATATTAAAGAGGCTGGATTATATATGGAAAAAGGACTTCATCATTGTGTGAAAAGAACAGTAGAAGAAGCTTGATCATTTAAGGATGGGGAATGAGTTTTTATATATAAAGACTCCAATATCCTACGATCAAGAAAAGAAGACGAATGTCTGAGTATAGAGAAATCGGAAGAAGAAAAAGGATGGGTATCTCCATGGTCTCATATGGTAGAGTGTTCCGGAGAAGAAAGAGGAAGGTCAGTTCTGAAGGAAACTGCTCTATGTTTATCAATCCTCACTTTTAATTGTAGACCATTTTGGCCTACATACGCTGCATTACAGGTGGCATACTTAAATAAGTAAATTAATGAGGATCTGAGAAATATTGGGATAGATTCCTTATGTCTGAAGAAAGTGTGAATTGAGAGGGAGTTATAATTTATAAGAATAAACTGGCACTGG
>SEYY01006503.1:22500-30000 GCA_009176605.1 Armadillidium nasatum | reverse complement strand
ATAATAATAATAATAGCATTAGTATTAGTAGTAATCGTAGTAGAGGTAGTAGTAGAAATAGTTGTAGTAGTTAGGGTAGTAGTAGTAGTAGTAATTGAATTAGTAGCAATAGTTTTCATCATTAAAGTAAGAATTAAATAGAGGAAGCTCAAAAAGTGAAACCAACGTTTTCTTTTTAACAAAGTTTGTTAAAATTAATTAACTCCGAATTAGAAATTCTTCTTTCAAAACTTTAAATTCGAAAAGTAAAAATATTTTCAATTTTATTTCAACTCTACAACAACAACAACAACAACAACAACAACAACAACAACAACAACAACAACAACAAAAAAAAACAAAAAACAAATAACTACAAAAATAAAAATAATAATAATAAAATAAACAAACATACAAAATAACAACAGTAACAACAACAAATAACAACAACAACAACAACTAAGCAACAACACAACAGCTATAAAAATAATAACAGCAACCACAACAACGGCAGCATTAACAACAACAACAACAGCAACAGCAGCAACAACAACAACTATAAAAATAACAACAACAACGACAACAACAACAACAACAACAACAACAACAACAACAACAACAACAACAACAACAACAACAACAACAACAACAACAACAACAACAACAACAACAACATACGGAGAAAGATAATTAAACAAGAAATAAGAGTCGAGAAGTCGTACTTCAAAGTCAAGTCTTAGTAAAACTTTGTCGAATTTTAATTGCTTTTTGTCTCTTTTTAGCCTTTTTTCCTTTTTTTTAGCCTTTTTTTTTTTTTTTTTTTTGGCCTTTGTTTTTTTTTTTTTTTTTTTTTTTTTTTTTTCAAAAATTAATTTTTGATAATAATAATAATAATAATAATAATAATAATAATAATATAATAATAATAATAATAATAATAATAATAATAATAATAAAATAAATAATAATAATAAATAATAATAATATAATAATAATAATAATAATAATAATAATAATAATAATAATAATAATAATAATAAAAAATAAAAAAAAAAAAAAAAAAAAAAAAAAAAGAAAAAAAAAAAAAAAAAAAAAAAAATAAAAAAAAAAAAAAAAAAAAAAAAAAAAAAAAAAAATGAAAAATAAAAAAATAAAAAATGTATATGCAATAAAAATGATATGAAAAATAATAAAAATAATAAAAAAATAAAAAATAATATATAAATAATTTGAAACTTAGAAATGTGACGTCATCCACACTTAGAAATGTGGCGTCATCCAAACTTAGAGATGTGACGTCATCCACACGAGTTGAATTTAGGAAAGGGTTTTTTTTTCGATAGAAAAGATTTAATTGCAGTAACTTTATATACGGTAAACTTTTTCCACAAGCAATTTAATATATATTACCATACTTTTTTTTCCTTTATAAAAAAAGTATTCAATTCCTTTCGAGTGTCAAATGTTCTTTAAAATCATCTTTATATTTAAAAGATTCTTTGTTTGGAACAATTTTAGCAGTTTATTTACCTCTGTTTTCTTCATCATCGCAAGCAATCTGAGTGACTGTTATTTCCCACTGGGCATCGTCATTATCGGTTGTGATATTCATCGTCATCGGTCTTCCCATCTCTTCGAAATCGGCGTAAACTTAAATAATAATAAAAATATAATAATAGAACGCATTTGGTGATGAATCTGAATAATTCATCGGTTCGTTTATTTAAGTGAAACTTTCTAATAAAAGGTTTACTATTATTTCCCTGGGAATAAAGCAATAGAAATATGATAGTGGAACGAATGTGGTAATGTATCGAGCTCGTGTAGTGTTCGTTAGTTCGAATCTTTGAGCAAAACTATCAAGAAAAAGTTTATTGTCACTTACATGGAGATAAACTAATAATATAAATGATAATACAAGTGATGATGGATCGAGTTTGCGTGGTGGTAATTGGTTCGATTTCTTAAGTGTAACTCTCTAGAAAAGATTTATAATTATTTACCTGGGAATAAAATAATAATAAAATACACTAGCATAACTTATGTAGTAAATGGTAAGGAATCAAATTATTGTGGCGTAAATGCTGGTGTGATTCTCAGAGGAGACTTCAAAATTCTTTACATAAATTCCTTCGAAAAGTGGGAAAAAATGTTTTATAAAAAAAAAAATAAATAAATAAATATAAATAACAAAAAATAAAAAAAAATAAAATAATAAAATATAAATATAAATAATAATAATAATAATAATAATAATAAATAATAATAATAAATAATAAATAATAAAATAATAATAATAATAAAATAAAAAAAAAATAAAATATTAATAATAAATAATAATAATAAATTAATAATAATAATAATAATAATAATAATAATAATAATAATAATAATAATAATAATAATAATAATAATAATAATAATAATAATAATAATAATAATAATAATAATAATAATAATAATAATAATAATAATAATAATAATAATAATAATAATAATAATAATAATAATAATAATAATAATAATAATAATAATAATAATAATAATAATAATAATAATAATAATAATAATAATAGTTTCATAAAAAAAATCTTTTCATATAAATAATATAAATACAATAAAAATAAAATAATACAGGGAAAAATAATTTAAAAAAATAAATGTAAACAAATAAAAAAAAAAAATACAAAATACTAAAAAATAATACTAGCACAAAAAAAAAAATAAAAAAAAATAAAAAAATTTGGCATACCATGTTGTCCTGTATTATATCCACAAAGTGTTGGAACATTGTCCTGAATCTGTCCATTAAGTGTCCACTGTCCTCCTTGACACTTTCCATACTTGTTAACTTGTCCAATGGATTCAAAGGTATCAAAATCGATCCTGATTTGACAGAACGCGATCGAATTCCGTTCGATTGTAAATGATCCTAATCGTTGACGAGGATTTTCTTTAACAAATTTCACTCTTTGGGAGTTGGATTCTGGAAGAAAGAGAGATATGGGACGTTTTAAATCATTCCATGACCCACACTCCACTTCATGACAATATATTATATATATATATATATATATATATATATATATATATATATATATATATATATATATATATATATATATATATATATATATATATATATATATATATATATATATATATATATATATATATATATATATATATATATATATATATATATATATATATATATATATATATATATATATATATAATATATATAATATAATAATAAAATATTAAAAAATAAAAAAATGTATGTATGTATGTATGTATGATGTAATGTTAGTATGCATGTATGTATTTATATTTCGTCTGACAAATGTAATAAAATGCAGTTAATATTTTCACAAATTTCTTTTATTTACACAAAACTTTAACAAACACTAGAAAACTAGAAACTCTTTCTAGAACTTACTCCTATGTATCTCTCTAGTCTCTCTAGACTCATTAAAAGCTAGAGCACTTCCTAGAAACAAGAGTAAAATAAAAAACTTGCGAGACACAATGTGAGCAGACATTTTTTTATATATATAAGAAAAAATCTAAAAGAAACAATTAACTTCAAAACAAAACTCACTTTTACTATTGCAATAATTATTTATAATAAAAATATAGGTAAAAAGCATTTTAAAAATGACCTTCAAATGTGTTATCTCTTATCTCTGATTGTCAGCTGGATGTTTTCCCTAGCTATCTTTTTTTTTTTTTTTTTTTTTTTTTTAATAAGGTGATAAAAGTGGAATTTATCATAGATTTTTTTTCCCCTGATAACATTTCTAGTTTATTGAAGACTAATTGCAATGCTAATACCACACGATATATATATATATATATATATATATATATATATATATATATATATATATATATATATATATATATATATATATATATATATATATATATATATATATATATATAATATATATATATATATATATATATATATATATATATATATATATATATATATATATATATATATATATATATATATATATATATATATATATATATATATATATATATATATATATATATATATATATTATAATATATATATATATATATATATATATATATATTATATATATATATATATATATATATATATATATATATATATATCACTTGGGAGTTGGCGGCCTCCGATGATGGGGATGGTGCCGCCATGACCCGGCGTCCGGCTTGCCCCGATGCACGGTCTTCTTTTTTCATTAATTTCTGCAACATTCGCGGTCTTTTTTCTAATTTTCCCTTTGTTGAACACCATCTCTCTTCTTCTAAACCTCATCTCTTATTTCTAACCGAAACTCAGGTGCTTGAGTGTGCTGACAGCAAACCTTATTCTGTTACCTCCTACTGTCTCTATCCTCAATTTTCAGCCAAAGGCGGTTGTTGCGCATATGTGCGCAACGATGTTATTTGCTCTCGTGTCTCTGATTTGGAGTCTCATGAATTTTCTACTATGGCTTAAACTCTCTTGCAATTCTACTACTAAATTTATTTGTTCTGTCTATTTATCTCCTAATTCTACTGACTATAAAAAATTCTTCGACTATTTAAACTCCAAAATAGAGCACATTCTATCCTCTTCTCCTTTCTCTGAAATCATCCTTTTGGGTGATTTCAATGTTCACCACCGCCAATGGCTTTCCTCTAGTTCTCAATCTCCAGCCGGTGAACTCGCCTTCAACTTTTCTATCCAAAACAACCTTGAGCAGTTGGTGCAACTCCCTACCCGTATCCCTGACCGTCTTGGTGATGAACCCAACAACATTGATCTTTTCTTAACCTCTAATCCTTCTCCTTATACTGTTAAACTCTTTCCTCCTCTGGGTTCATCCGATCACCTTCTTATCTCCGTATCTTGTTCTGTCTCTTCAAGTCTTCTGCAAGAACGGCCCCCGCCTTCGGCGAGGAGACGTCTGTGGCACTTCGGTGCTGCTAACTGGTCAGACTTGCGGTTGTACTTCTCTGATTTCCCATGGAATGATTATTGCTTTCGTGGGAGGGGTCCCTCGGAGTGTGCCGAGCGTATAACCGAGGTGATTCTCTCTGGCATGGAAGCGTACATTCCATATTCTTTCCCTTCTACTAACCTAACAAACCTTGGTTTAACTCTGCTTGTTCTCGCGCTATCCGCCGCAGGGATACTGCCTTCAGAGATTACCGTCGTCTTCAAACTCCTGAAACTCATGCTACTTATATTTCATCCCGGAATCGTGCAAAATCTATTCTTCGAGATGCCAAAAACTCTTTTCTCCGCCGCAAATGCAATAATCTTTCTGGTTCTTCTTCATCTCGCCCTTTCTGGCATTTCGCAAAAAATGTCAACTCTAACTTTGCTTCTTCCTCTTTCCCTCCTCTAGTATCTTCTGATGGCACAACTGCCATTTTACCTTCAACTAAAGCTGAACTCTTCGCTCAAACTTTGCCTCTAACTCTACCTTGGACGATTCCGGAGCTATTCCTCCTCCTACAACCCCCTCCAACTCATTTATGCCTAACATTGTAATTTCTTCTAAGATGTCATTTCTGCTCTCTCTGAGCTTAACACTAAGAAGGCGTATGGTCCTGATGGTATTTCCTCCTGCGGTTCTCAAAACTTGTGCTTCTGAGCTTGCACCCTGCCTTGGTAAACTATTTCGTCTTTGTCTTTCTACTTCGATCTTCCCTTCTTGGTTGGAAACGTGCGCTCATTCAACCTGTACCGAAGAAGGGGGACCCTTCTCAACCCTCTAACTATCGTCCAATTTCTTTAACCTCCGTTCTTTCTAAAGTTTTCGAATCTATCCTTAACAGGAAGATTTGGAAACATCTCAATTCTTCCAATCTTATCTCTGATCGCCAGTATGGCTTTCGTAAAGGACGTTCTACTGGTGATCTTCTTTCCCTACTTTCTGACTCTTGGTCCTCCGCTCTTCGGGGTTTCGGTGAATCTTTTCGCTGTGGCGCTAGACATATCGAAAGCTTTCGATAGAGTCTGGCACAAAGCTTTGATTTCCAAACTTCCCTCTTTCGGAATCTATCCTTCTCTCTGTGACCTCCTATCTAATTTCCTTTCTGGTCGTTCTATAGCAGCTGTTGTAGACGGCCACCGTTCCTCCTATAAATCTATAAATAGTGGTGTTCCTCAAGGATCTGTCTTTTCTCCAACTCTTTTTCTAATTTTCATCAATGATCTTCTTTCTATTACTTCGTCTCCTATACACTCCTATGCCGATGACTCCACCCTTTATTATTCCTTTCAATTTGAAAGACGTCCCTCCAACAGCAGTTATTAGACGCAAGAAGGATCGCCTTGGAGCAACTGACCTCTGATCTATCCCTGATTTCAAATTGGGGCAGAGAAAACATGGTCGTTTTCAATGCCTCAAAAACTCAATTCCTCCATCTTTCTACTCGACACAATCTTCCACACAACTATGACATCTTCTTCGAAAACACTCAACTCAAACCTTCATCTGTTCTCAATATTCTCGGTGTTTCTTTTTCTCGTGATCTTTCTTGGAAAGATCACATTATCTCTCTCTCTAAACAAGCTTCTAAGAGGTTGGGTGTTCTGTGGCGCCTTCGTAGTTTTTTTACGCCACCCCAGTTGCTTGCTCTGTATAGGGGTGTTGTTCGCCCCTGTATGGAGTACGCCTCGCATATCTGGGGTGGGTCCACACATACAGCTCATCTTGAAAAGGTGGAGTCTAGGGCTTTTCGTCTTATCAACTCTCCTGCTCTTACTAACTCTCTCCAATCTCTTTCTTCCCGTCGAATTGTTGCGTCACTCTCTCTATACTATCGCTATTACAACGGACATTGCTCTTCTGAACTCTCACGTCGCATACCTCCTCCACTGAGAAGGGCTCGTGCGACACGTCTTTCTACACAGTCTCATCCTTTCTCTGTCCAACTCTCGACCCCAGACTTAACCGCTATGCTCAATCTTACATGTACTCTACTGGTAAAGTCTGGAACACACTCCCTTTATCTGTTTTCCCAACTTCCTTTGACTTGCACACTTTTAAACACCGTGTATCGGGTCACGTCGGCCATTAGCGACCCCGAATCTGATTGCTTCCCAACTCCGGTGGATATTGGTAGGCCTTGGGCCTTTGCCCACCGGAGAGACATAAAAAAAAAAAAAAAAAAAAAAAAAAAAAAAATATATATATATATATATATATATATATATATATATATATATATATATATATATATATATATATATATATATATATATATATATATATAATATATATATATATATATATATTATATATATATATACAACAATGGAAAAGCTTCATTTGAAATTTTGTTTATAGCTTTTCTCCAAAAACATGTTGCAAGTAAAAAGAGTTGCCAAAAAGTTAGCCATTAACGTCAAATTGAATGGAATGGTCTCACGCATTCTTGGTTTCACCACCGTTGCTTTTTTAAAAAAAAAAAAAAAAAAAAAAAAAAAACATTTTTTTTTTTTTTTTTTTTTTTTTGTTT
>SEYY01006503.1:0-12500 GCA_009176605.1 Armadillidium nasatum | reverse complement strand
CTAATCAAATCTTTATTGATAATAACCTTGAGCAGTCAGTGCTGCTCTCGATTAATTTTTATAACTGATCTGAAGATAAACCCTACTGTTCTTCGATTTCAGCTATTGAACACTTCCCTCCTCTGGGTTTCTGCAACCTCTCTGCAACCTGTCTTGTCTGTTCAAGTCTTCTGCAGTAACGATATTTGCGATTGGTGATACGATTACGCCTTTTGGTGATTCAAACTAATATTTAAGTTACTTTTTAATCAGTTAAAAGTCTTTTCTCTTCTTATTAGAAAAATAATTTGCGAAACTACTTTCTTATAAGGAATATATCTTTTCTTTTCTTCTTAGAAAGTAAATTAATGAAGCAACTTTTTTTATTAGTATTATGTCTTTTCTTTTCTTATTTGAAAATAAATTGGTGATGCAACTTTTTCTACTAGTATTATGTCTTTTCTTTTTTTATTTGAAAATAAATTGTTGAAGCAACTTTTTTCATTAGTATAAAGTCTTTTCTTTTTTTATTTGAAAATAAATTGGTGAAGCAAATTTTTTTATTAGTATTATGTCTTTCTTTTCTTATTAGAAAATAAATTACAGAAGCTACTCTCTAATAAGTAATGTGTTCTTTGTTTACTTATTAAAAAAATAAATTGGTGAAGCTACTTTCATATTAGTACTAAGTCTTTTTTTTTCTCTAATTATAAATTAAATTGGCGAAGCTACCTTTTTATAAGTAATATGTTTTTCTATCTTGAAAATTTTGTTTTAACATTCGTTGGAACTCTGCTTGAAGTATATTTTCAAGTTATTTATATATATATTTATTTATATTATTTACATATCATTTTCTAATTTTATTTTTTTTATTTTTATAATTATTATTTTATATTATATTATTTTATTTTATTATAATTAATTATTATTATTTTATTTATTATTATTATTATTATTATTTATATTATTATTATTATTATTATTATTATTATTATTATTATTTATTATTTTTATTTTATTTTTATTATTATTATTATTATTATTATTATTATTATTATTATTATTATTATTATTATTATTATTATTATTATTATTATTATATATTATTATAATTATTATTATTATTATTATTATTATTATTTATTATTATTATTATTATTATTATTATTATTATTATTATTATTATTATTATTATTATTATTATTATTATTATTATTATTATTTTCCCTTTGATTTTTTTATCTATTTTTATCAGTCTTTTTAATATATTTTTTTTATAGTTTTTTTGTTCTTTTTTTTCTTATTAGTTTTGTTCAAGTCTTTATTGTGTTATAAAATTTATTGTGTTACATAGATTTGTAATAAACTACTACTACTACTACTAATATAATAATAATAATAATAATAATAATAATAATAATAATAATGACAATAATAATAATAATAATAATAATAATAATAATAATAATAATAATAATAATAATAATAATAATAATAATAATAATAATAATAATAATAATAATAATAATAATATAATTAATAATAATAATAATAATAATAATAATAATAATAATAATAATAATAATAATAATAATAATAATAATAATAATAATAATAATAATAATAATAATAATAATAATAATAATAATAATAATAATAGGAGCAAGAAATTCTTTAAAATTCGAATGTTATAAAAAAGAATTTTGAATTGAAAAAAAAAAACAAAAAAAAGCCAAAAAAAAAAAAAAAAAAAAAATAAAGAAAGAAAAGAAAAAAAAAAGGAAAAAAGGCTAAAAAGAGACAAAGACAATTAAAACTTGGCAAACTTTAACTAAGACTTGACTTTGGAGTACGACTTGTCGACTTTTATTTATTTTTTAATTATCTTTCTCCATATGTTGTTGTTGTTGTATTATTATTATTATTATTATTATTATTATTATTATTATTATTATTATTATTATTATTATTATTATTATTATTATTATTATTATAGTTGTAATTATTGTTCTTATTATTATTGAAATCGTTGTTGTTGTTGTTGATGTTGTTTTTGCTTTTGATGTTTTTGTTGCTGTTGTTATTTTTGTTTTTGTTTTTGTTGTTGCTTTTAATTTTTGTTTTTGTTTTTATTTTTGTAGTTGTTGTTGCTGCTGTTATTGTTGTTGTTGTTGTTGTTGTTGTTGTTGTTGTTGTTGTTGTTGTAGAGTTGAAATAAAATTGAAAATATTTTTACTTTTCGAATTTAAAGTTTTGAAAGAAGAATTTCTAATTCGGAGTTGATTAATTTTAACAAACTTTGTTAAAAAGAAAACGTTGGTTTCACTTTTTGAGCTTACTCTATTTAATTCTTACTTTAATGATGAAAACTATTCCTACTAATTCAATTACTACTACTACTACTACCCTAACTACTACAACTATTTCTACTACTACCTTACGATTACTACTAATAACTAATGCTATTATTAATATTACTTCTAATACTACTACTACTATTATTATTATATATTATTATTAATTATTATATTATTATTATTATTATTATTATTATTATTATTATTATTAAGTAAGCCTGACTTCTTCTTTCTTCTCTCTTTGGGTCTGGAGTTGCCTTCGTTTAGTCTTTTGACACCAACGCCGCCTCAGTAGGAGTTTCGATCATTACCCCAACATCCCTTCATTAGGAGGGTTTTGACCTAAATACTTTTCTCCTTTTCAGTCTTGTGGTTTCCATCACAACTCGTTCTTCTTCTTAGTTGAGTTTTCGACTCTTAAGCTTAAGGAGGACTTTCAACTCCAACTCCTTCGTCCTCATTCTTCTCAGTTGAACTAGTTCCAATCAGTTATGATTTCGTTCTCAGTTACTACTCCACCTCAGTTGGGCTTTCAAACTGCAATTCTCTCTCTTCTCCAGTTAAAGTTTCAGTCTATCTTTGACCCTACCTCAGTTGGGCTTTCGATTGCTACTCTCACTACTCTTCAGTAGGAATTCGACTAAAATTTTGACTACTACTTCAGTTTGGCTTTCATAGAAAGCTAAAACTCTTCATTAATCGGAGTTTCTACTCCAACTTGGACTCTCTCTCAATTTGGCTTTCGACACCAACTCTCACTCTTTCTCAGTTAGATTTCGACGGCAATTTAAATTCTCATTGAGTTGGGCTTTCGATTTCAACTCAAACTCATGTCTTTCAACTCTTGTTTAAATATGGAAACTAAATACTGAGGTCCTATTTAGGGGATTTCTGCATAACGGTAAAAGTGATTGAATCATATGATACCTGAAAGGGTTTGTTTTGATCCCTCATGGAGATACATGGGGAGAAAAACTACCTAGAAAGTTTTCCCTCCTCGAAATGGGCATTGCCCATGAGGTACCAACTTCTAATAATAAAAAAAGAATATATAATTAAAATAATTATATATTAATAATAATAATAATAATAATAATAATAATAATAATAATAATAATAATCATAATAACAGCAATATTATTATTATTGTTGTTATTATTACTGCTGTGATTATTATTATTATTATTATTATTATTATTATTATTATTATTATTATTATTATTATTATTATTATTATTTATTTATTATTATTATTATTATTATTTATTCAATTAATTTTATTTTTATAATTATTATTATTTAATAATAATAATAATAATAATAATAATAATAATAATAATAATAATAATAATAATAATAATAATAATAATAATAATAATAATAATAATAATAATAATAATAATAATAATAATAATAATAATACAAGTAATAAAAATAATTTAACTCCATAAAACACAACTCATCAAAAACTTATTTAATATCCGTAATACTTCTCAAAATTGATAAAAAAAAAAATCCTATCATCCCAAAAATTTCTTCTTAACAAGAACCAAATAAATAAAAGTAAAAAAATAAAAAAAATAAAAAAATAAATAAATTGCCAAAAGGCATTTCGAAATATCTGAAAATCGAAATAAATCTAATTTATTTTTGGTTTCAATTAAATTTAAGGCCCCTAAAGCAATAATCCCTCAATATTATTATTAAAGATGGGCTCAGTCTTCCTAAATAGGACCCTTGAGCTTGAGGAAAAACGATACAACATTTTTTTGGCTGCATTATTTTCTAGTAGGCACTACTCTCATTTCTTTCTTATTTATAAATGTTTTGATGGACTTATAACCCCTGTATCCCTCCCCCTCCCTCCCCCTCCCTCTCCCCCTCTCTCTCCCCAACCTTTGCAAAGCTCTGCCAGTGATAACAAGATTACGCAGACCAAGATTGCCTATTACTTCTTATTTCATTTTGAGATATTACTCTTGTAATTGCTCTTACCGACAAATTTTGAAATTTCTTGGAATGATAAAACTTATTATTATTTTTAAAAAATTTATATATTATTTAGAGCAGTGTTTCTTAACTCTTTCAGCTTGGCGACCCCGAAAAAGCAAAAATGTTAAGTTAATAACCTCACGACCTCCTAATTACTTCTTATGGCAGACAGATGACAATTCAAAAGTACATATTGGGATATTTATCGTACGGTTGATTAATAAATTTAAAATATTCATAATTATTTTATGAAAAAAAATAGTTTAGTTCAGTTTTTAAAATTCATTCTAATAAAATATAAAAAAGTAAGAATTCCTTGTTTTAATCTTTGTTTACGTTTTACTAACAACGTTAGTCGTTGTGATTCCTCTTTCAAAAACAAATAAAAAGAAAAACAAGAGCTAAAAACATGTAATTTTCCTTCAAGAGTAGATTTATTTTAACACTCAATATTTATTTCATTCTGACTCTTAAATCCTTTTTCAAAAAAATTGATTAAATTATATAAATAATTTAATCAAAAATATTTATGCACACATAGGAAAGTTGATAGTAATAAAAATGCGCTTGTTTTTGTATATAAAAAAAGTGTTTGTTTTGTTAGTGTGTGTAAAAGGGCAAAATATATTTAGTTTATTATGGGTATAAGTGAGCATTATTCATTAGTGTAAAGTAATTTTAAAGAACAAAAGATTTAAGGGTGTAATTAAGTGTGACATTGAAGACGAGTATTGTGGTGCAGTTTATTGTGTGTAGTAAAGAATATTACCGTGTGTAAGTGTATTATCAATACTCATAAATGAGTGAGAAAAAATAAATGTACAAATGAGTGTGTAGTGTAGTGTAGTGTTGTAGTGTAAATGCAGTGTAATGTAGTGTATTGTATTGTAGTGTAGTGGTAGTGTAGTGTGTGTAGTGTAGTGTAGTGTAGTGTAGTGTAGTGTAGTGCTCAAAGGCATAGCGTAACTTCATAAGTAAGTTAGTATGATATGTATACAAATTAATCTATGTTGGAAATATGTAAATGTATGGTGTTAATTCATGAATAATTTCGATTAATAGGTGTATAAATTAGTGTGTAGTGTTCGTGTGCAAAAAGAGTGTGTGAGTATGAGTGTGAGAGTGAGTGTGAGTGTGCTTAGAGTCTTTAGAGATAAAGCTTTAAAAGTTAGAAAGATATATTTAAAAGTATTTTTGACAACTTTTTTTAAGAGTTCACAAGTTTCTTCGAGCGCTTTTAACAGGCTTCCAGAATACGTTATTAAGATTTAACGTGAAATCTTAGCTTGAAAAGGACTATTTTTGTTGCTATCGTTGTTGTTGTTGTTGTAATTGTTGTTGCTATTGTTGTTGTTATTATGGTTGTTTTTGTTGTTGTTGATGTTGTTGTTATTGTTTTTGTTGTTATTGTTGCTATTGTTGTTGTTATCGTTGTTGCTATTGTTGTTATTATCGTTGTTGTTGTTATTTTTGTTGTTGTTATCGTTGTTATTATTGTTGCTGTATCTATGTTATTGTCGTTGTTGTTTATTGCTGTTATTGTTGTTTATGTTGTTGTTGCTGTTATTGTTGTTGTTGTAACTACTGTTATTGTTATCATTGTTATTGTTGTTGTTCATATGGTTGTTGGTGGCATTGTTTGTTGCTGATGCTGTTGTGGCTGTTATCGCTGATGTTTGCTTCTGTTGTCATAGCAGTTGTTGTTGCTGTTGTTTTTATTGTTATTGCTGTTTGTTGTTATTGTTGTTGTTTTTTTTTTGCAGTTTTTGCAATCGTTTTTATTTTTATTCCTGTAGTTGTTATTTTTGTTATATCTGTATTGTTAGCGTCGCTGTCTTTTTTGTTTTTGAGACTGTTGTTGTCGTTATTGTTATTCCTGACGTTTGTTGTTGTTTTCATTTTCTCTTGTTTAATTATTGTTTTCGTTGGAACCTTTTTCAACATCGAAGAGAAGAGAGGAAATGAATTAAGACCAACCGTGAATTTTAAAAGCAAAAGATGTTTTTATTCATAACAAACAAATTAAAAAAAAATTTCTTGGAGTTTTATTTTTCTTACGTTGGAGAGAATAAATAGGAAAGGAGAAAAGGAAAAAAGAAAAGGAATGATAAAGAAAAGAAAGAGAAAGAGAAGATGATAGAAAAAAGAAACTAAGAGAGAGAGAGTGAAAAAGAGAGAGAGAGAGAGGGAGAGTGAGAGTGAGAGTGAAAAAGAGGGAGAGAGAGAGGGAGAGGGAGTGAGAAAGTGAAAAAGAGAGAGGGCGAGGGCGAGGGCGAGGGAGAGGGAGAGAGAGGGATAGGGAGAGAGAGAGAGAGAGGAATAAACAAAACCTGAAAGAATAAACAAATAAGAAAGAAGAAGCAGAGAGAAAAATACAAAGAAAGAAAGATAGAATTAGTTTAAAGGAGAGGGGGGGAGGAGGGAGAGGAGAGGTAGAAATGAGGTCAGGTTTTAAAATCGTGACCTGAAATTCAAAAAAAATTTTGGTGCCAAGTTGAAAAAGGACAGAAATTTTTCTTGGTTACTCTTAACAAAGTACAGAAACGTGACAGAAGAAAACTTTTCTTCAATTTACCGGCAATTTCTTTTCGAAGATTTTCCTCCTCAACGATATATCGGAATAAATTACAAATAATCGATATTATCATTCTAATAATTAAAACGATTAATCGAAAGAATCAAATCCTCTATTAACTTTTATCAATCAATATTTATATAAATATATAATTATATATATATATATATATATAAATATATAATATCTTAATATTATATATATTATATATATATATATATATATAATTAGTAATATTATATATATGAGGGTATAATATATATATGATATATAGATATGATATATATTTATATCTATAATATAATTATTGATTTGTCGAAATATTGATGATAAAAAGTTAAATAGCGATTTTGATTCTATCGCTTAATCGTTTAATTATCTGAAATGATAAATATCGATTTAATTTATAATTATTCGCGACTTATCGTTAGGAGGAAAATCATCCGAAAAAGAAATTGCCGGTAAATTTGAAAAAAGTTTTCTCTGTCACGTTTTTTTGTACTTTGTTAAAGTACCCAAGAAAATTTCTGTCCTTCTTTTCAACTGGACCGAAAATTTTTTGAAATTTTCAGGTCACGAATTTTAAAACCTGAACCTTCAGTTTCTAACCCCCTCTCCCTCTCTCCCCTCTCCTTTAAACTAATTCTATCTTTCTTTCTTTGTATTTTTCTCTCTGCTTCTTCTTTCTTATTTGTTTATTCTTCAGGTTTGTTAATTCCTCTCTCTTCTCTCTTTTTCACTCTCACTCTCTCTCCATTTCACTCTTACTCTCTCCATCTCACTCACTCACTCTCTCTCCCTCACCTCTCTCGTCTCTCGTTTCACTCTCTCTCTCTTAGTTTTTTTTTATCTTCTTTCTCTTTCTTTCTTTATATTTCTCCTTTCCTTTCTTTCTTTATTTTTAATATATTTAATTTAAAACATTAAAAAAAAAAAAAAAAAAAAAAAAAAAAAATTTTTTTTACTTTGTTTGTATGGTATAAAAACATCTTTTCGCTTTTAATATCACGGTTGGTCTTAATTCATTTCCTCTCTTCTCTTCGATGTTGAAAAAGGTTCCAACGAAAACAATAATTAAACAAGAGAAAATGAAAACAACAACAAACGTCAGGAATAACAATAACGACAACAACAACAAATAATAATAAAAACAATAATAAAAAAAAAAAAAAAAAAAAAAAAAAAAAAAAAAAAAAAAAAAAAAAAAAAAAAAAAAAAAAAAAAAAAAAAAAAAAAAAAAAAAAAAAAAAAAAACAACAGCAACAACAACTGCTATGACAACAGAAGCAAACATCAGCGATAACAGCCACAACAGCATCAGCAACAAACAATGCCACCAACAACCATATGAACAACAACGAATAACAATGATAACAATAACAAGTAGTTAAACCAACAAATAACAGCAAAACAACAACAGAAACAACAACGACAATTATCATAATAACAGCAACAATAATAACAAGAACAATAACAATAACAACAAAATATCAAACAACAACAATGGCGATAACAACAATAGCAACAACATAACAAAACAATAGCAACAATAACAACAAAAACAATAACAAAAAAAAACAGCACATTATCAACATCATCATCGACAAAAAACAACAGCAATAAATACAACACCAGAGCACAACATACAACACAACGATAGCAACAACAATAGTCCTTTTCAAGCTAAGATTTCACGTTAAATCTTAATAACGTATTCTGGAAGCCTGTTAAAAGCGCTCGAAGAAACTTGTGAACTCTTAAAAAAAGTTGTCAAAAATACTTTTAAATATATCTTTCTAACTTTTAAAGCTTTATCTCTAAAGACTCTAAGCCCATACTCTCTCGACACACTCATACTCACACACTCTTTTTGCACACGAACACTACACACTAATTTATACACCTATTAATCGAAATTATTCATGAATTAACACCATACATTTACATATTTCCAACATAGATTAATTTGTATACATATCATACTAACTTACTTATGAGTTACGCTATGCTTGAGCACTACTCTACACTACACTGCACTACACTACACTACACAACACAATACAATAAAAAATAATACAATACACTGACATTACACTGCAACTTACACTACACTACATCTACACTACACTACACTACACTACTCATTTGTACATTTATTTTTTCTCACTCATTTATGAGTATTGATAATACACTTACACACGGTAATATTCTTTACTACACACAATAAACTGCACCACAATACTCGTCTTCAATATCACACTTAATTACACCCTTAAATCTTTTGTTCTTTAAAATTACTTCACACTAATGAATAATGCTCACTTATACCCATAATAAACTAAATATCTTTTGCCCTTTTACACACACTAACAAAACAAACACTTTTTTTATATACAAAAACAAGCGCATTTTTATTACTATCAACTTTCCTATGTGTGCATAAATATTTTTGATTAAATTATTTATATAATTTAATCAATTTTTTTGAAAAAGGATTTAAGAGTCAGAATGAAATAAATATTGAGTGTTAAAATAAATCTACTCTTGAAGGAAAATTACATGTTTTTAGCTCTTGTTTTTCTTTTTATTTGTTTTTGAAAGAGGAATCACAACGACTAACGTTGTTAGTAAAACGTAAACAAAGATTAAAACAAGGAATTCTTACTTTTTTATATTTTATTAGAATGAATTTTAAAAACTGAACTAAACTATTTTTTTCATAAAATAATTATGAATATTTTAAATTTATTAATCAACCGTACGATAAATATCCCAATATGTACTTTTGAATTGTCATCTGTCTGCCATAAGAAGTAATTAGGAGGTCGTGAGGTTATTAACTTAACATTTTTGCTTTTTCGGGGTCGCCAAGCTGAAAGAGTTAAGAAACACTGCTCTAAATAATATATAAATTTTTAAAAATAATATAAGTTTTATCATTCCAAGAAATTTCAAAATTTGTCGGTAAGAGCAATTACAAGAGTAATATCTCAAAATGAAATAAGAAGTAATAGGCAATCTTGGTCTGCGTAATCTTGTTATCACTGGCAGAGCTTTGCAAAGGTTGGGGGGGAAGAGAAGGGGAGAGGGGGAGGGGGAGGAGGAGGAGATACAAGGTAATAAGTCCCACCACTACAAAACATTAAATAAGAAAGAATGAAGAGTCGTGCCTACTAGAAATAATGCAGCCAATAAAAATGTTGTTCGTTTTTCCTCAAGTAAGGGTCCTATTAGGAAGACTGAGCCATCTTTAATACAATATTGAGGGATATTTGTCTTTAGGGGCCTAAATTTAATGAAAACGCTAAAAAATAATTAATTATCGCTTTTAGATATTCGAAATGCCTTTTGGCAAAATTTTTATTTTTTTATTTTTTATTTTTTACTTTTTATTATTATTACTACTACAAAAAATTTTAATATATTTAAAAAAAAAATTTTTTTTTTTATCAATTTTGAGAAGTATTACGGATATTAAATAAGTTTTTGATGAGTTGTGTTTTATGGAGTTAAATTATTTTATTCATTGTATTATATATATTATTATATATTATATTTTTATTTATATATTATCTATTATTATTATTATTATTTTTTATTATCATTTTATTTATTATTATTACTTTATTATATTATTTATTATTATTATTATTATATTATTATTATTATGTATTATTAACATAATATAATATATAAAAATAAATAATGACAATAAAAACTAATATAAAGCAATAAAATAATAATATATTCATAATAATAATAATAAGTAATATATAATAATAATGAAATAATAATATAATTAAAATAATAATCACAGCAGTATAATAACAACAATAATATAAATATTGTGTTATAGATTATTATTATTATTATTATTATTATTAATATAATAATTATTTTCATTATATATTCTTTTTTTATTATTAGAAGTTGGTACCTCATGGGCATTGCCCATTTCGAGGAGGGAAAACTTTCTAGGTAGTTTTTCTCCCCATGTATCTCCATGAGGGATCAAAACAAACCCTTTCAGGTATCATATGATTCAATCACTTTTACCGTTATGCAGAAATCCCCTAAATAGGACCTCAGTATTTAGTTTCCATATTTAAACAAGAGTTGAAAGACATGAGTTTGAGTTGAAATCGAAAGCCCAACTCAATGAGAATTTAAATTGCCGTCGAAATCTAACTGAGAAAGAGTGAGAGTTGGTGTCGAAAGCCAAATTGAGAGAGAGTCCAAGTTGGAGTAGAAACTCCGATTAATGAAGAGTTTTAGCTTTCTATGAAAGCCAAACTGAAGTAGTAGTCAAAATTTTAGTCGAATTCCTACTGAAGAGTAGTGAGAGTAGCAATCGAAAGCCCAACTGAGGTAGGGTCAAAGATAGACTGAAACTTTAACTGGAGAAGAGAGAGAATTGCAGTTTGAAAGCCCAACTGAGGTGGAGTAGTAACTGAGAACGAAATCATAACTGATTGGAACTAGTTCAACTGAGAAGAAGGAGGACGAAGGAGTTGGAGTTGAAAGTCCTCCTTAAGCTTAGAGTCGAAAACTCAACTAAGAAGAAGAACGAGTTGTGATGGAAACCACAAGACTGAAAAGGAGAAAAGTATTTAGGTCAAAACCCTCCTAATGAAGGGATGTTGGGGTAATGATCGAAACTCCTACTGAGGCGGCGTTGGTGTCAAAAGACTAAACGAAGGCAACTCCAGACCCAAAGAGAGAAGAAAGAAGAAGTCAGGCTTACTTAATAATAATAATAATAATAATAATAATAATAATAATAATAATATAAAATTTTTTTTTTTTTTTTTTTTTATTATTTTTAATAATAATATCATTATTATTGTAGTATAGTGTAGTGAGAGTAGAAATAGTTGTGGGTAGTTAAGGTAGTATTAGTAGTAGTAATTGAATTAGTAGTAATAGTTTTCATCATTAAAGTAAGAATTAAATAGAGGAAGCTCAAAAAGTGAAACCAACGTTTTCTTTTTAACAAAGTTTGTTAAAATTAATCAACTCCGAATTAGAAATTCTTCTTTCAAAACTTTAAATTCGAGAAAGTAAACAATATTTTCAATCATTTCAAACTAAAAAACAACAACAACAAAAACAACACCAAAAAATGCAGCAACAAAAATAGAAAAATAAAACAAAACAAAATAACAGCAACAACAACAAAACAAAAACAACATAAAAACATAAACAAAAACAAACAGCAAACAACATAAACAACAACAACGATTTCAATAATAATAACAAATATTACAACATAATAATAATACATAAATATAATAATAATAAAATAATTAAATTAAATTAAAATTAAAAATATTAATAATAATAATAATATGACAAAACTATAAAAATAATAAGAACAATAATTAAAAAATAAATAGAAGTCGACAAGTCGTACTCCAAAGTCAAGTCTTAGTTAAAGTTTGCCAAGTTTTAATTGTCTTTGTCTCTTTTTAGCCTTTTTTCCTTTTTAGCCTTTATTCTTTTTAGCTTTTCTTTGGCATTTTTTTTGGCTTTTTTGGCTTTTTTTTGTTTTTTTTCTCAATTCAAAATTCTTTTTTATAACATTCGAATTTTAA
>SEYY01006502.1:30000-33175 GCA_009176605.1 Armadillidium nasatum | reverse complement strand
AATCCCCAACTCTTTTCCTATTTTTCATCAATGATCTTCTTTCCATAACTTCTTCACGAATCCACTCTTTTGCTGACGATTCCACCCTTCACTATATCTTTCATTTTGGAAGGCACCATACACAACCTCAGATAACTCATGCTTGGAGGGTTGCCTTGGAGTAACTGAACTCTCATTTATTATCGTATTTCCAATTGGGGTAAGAGAAAACATGATTGTTTTCAATGCCTCAAAAAACTAATCCTTCACCTATCTACTCGGCAATATCTTCCACACAACTATAATATCTTCTTTGAAAACACTCCACTCCAACCTACCCTTATCCTCAATATTTTTGGTGTTTCCTTTTCTCGTGATTTTTCTTGAAAGGATCACATTATCTCTCTTTCTATATCAGTTTCTAAGAGGTCAGGTGTTCTGGGGAGCTTTCGGAACTTTTTTACACCACTTCTGCTGCTCGATATGTATTGGAGCATTGTACGCCCCTGTTATATGGAATATGCATCGAAAATCTGGGGTGCTTCCACTCACGCAGCTCGTCTTGAAAAGGTGGAATCTAAACCTTTTCGTCTCATCAATTCTCCTCTTAATTAATAACTCTTTCAAATCTCTTTCTACCAGTAGTACCGTTGCATTGCTCTTATGATCTTAATGGTCGTATACCTCCTTCCTTGCGAAGAGCACCACGACGCGTCTGTCCACGCAATCTCATCCTTTCGCTTTCCGATTCTCTGATTCTAGACTTAATCTCTATGCTCAATCTTACATGTATTGTACTGGTAAAGACTGGAATAGTCTTCCTTCTTCTATTTTCCACACTACCTTTGATTATACACCGTTAAATGGGACCTTCAACTCAATTCCCTAAGTTTAGAGAGTGAAAAAATTTCCCCCACTTTTTTGTTTAATATATTGTTAGAATTTTTTTTGAGGATTCCAAATATATAACAGGCCTTCATAATTCCAAGCGATTCCTGATGAAAATACTTTTAAAGTGACACCTGTCGAACGACCTTGAATCTGGCTGCGTATGGTGCCCTCAAAGGAAAAATTAGTTTTTTATTTTTTAAAGCAATTTTGTGATATTTTTCTAGAAAACTTTTTATCCTGATTTCAAGTTATATTAGTTTTTTTTTTTTTTTTATTTTTCATAATTCATAGTTTTTCATAATTCCAAATAACTACTGAGATAAGACCAATCAAAATATTTCCAAAAGGGGACAATGACCTCAATTTTTTTTGGTGAAAATTTTTACAAAAAATGGAAAAAAATAAGTAGTTCTTTAGTAACATCATTGCTAATTCAAAATCTGCAATTAGTTTTTCATAATTCCAAACGGTTCCTGAGAAAAAGATTTTTCAAGTAATACATGTCGATCGATCTTGAAACTCCTTCAATGATTCGCATAAAGGAAAAACGATTGTTTTTCAATTCAATTTTCTACTAGAAAAAATATTGATAATGTATCAATATTTATATCGATAATTATTTAATTTTATTATGCACCTTTAAATATATATACATATATATATATATATATATATATATATATATATATATATATATATATATATATATATATATATATATATATATATATATATATATATATATATATATATATATATATGTGTGTGTGTGTGTGTGGGTGTGTATGTGTGTGTGTAACTACATTGTTTCCAAATATTATACCTATTTAAAATACTGCTACATTTAAGAAATAATACGGCAAAATCTTTTGTTAATTTATCCTTATTATATATATATATATATATATATATATATATATATATATATATATATATATATATATATATATATATATATATATATATATATATATATATATATATATATATATATAGTTAAAGTGTGCAATTACATCGTTCCCAAATATTATACCTATTTAAAATACTCATACAGTTATTCATTGTGTCAGTGGGTGTAGATAAAATATCTTGTTGGAAGATGATTGGCTGAAAATTTAATCTAAAAATTAGACCCATGTTACTTTGAAAAATGATCGACCCAAGAAATAGTGCATTATTTCTGTCCACGATAATACATCATCACAAAATTATTTAATATTTTGCAGTCTGGAGGCCTATGCGGTTATGGAGTCGGACCACTGATGATGTCATTGGGCAGCAATGGAGTCTAACCAACGATTACTCAATAAGAGGGAGGTTAATTGAAATTTCGCCAGCGGATTAACTGTCAGGCTGATACTATATACGGAGCACACAATGGAACTGCATATCATAAACAAAGTCATACAGATCCATGTTCGAGATACGTAAGATGTGACGCTTCGGCCATGATCCCGGCCAGGATATGTAGCAGGAGGAATGTGCAATTACAAATCCATCCTCAGACGTTGACAATAATGCGCCTCTGGAAACTTCGTCGTCGTACCGCATATGTGTTGACAATCTACCAGACGTACTCACTATGAGGATTAGTTATATCTTTCGTGGTGAAGGTTTCCTCGCCCATCCACAGCATATCTTTGAAGAATGTAGCGTCCATCGCATGTTGATCCAACCCCCATCGTTAGAGCTGTAGTATCCAGGGTTCATCAAACGGATGCAGTTGCTGGACGTTTTGGTGGTGGCATGGGTGCAGCCCCTTGTGGTTCAACAATCACCAAACAAAGCTCTGGGATTTCCAATATACAGTGCAAAACATTTGGTGCTACGACGTTGGTTGGACAACAGAGATTCGATGATACGTTCTGCTGCTTTCAGGGTCATCGTCCTCTACGGGAGGACGGTGTTTGTCTAGGAGGCGCACACCTCCTGTTGTGTAGAACCATCTGAAACAGGAGATGAATACGGGATATAATGGTAGGCGTCTTCCTAGATACCTTTGTCAGTATGCCATTACCTCTGCATGGACATTGCCTTATTGAAGCCAGACGCAAACAAAATATCGGCTTACTCTTCCTCGGTAAACTGAGGCATTATGCTATACGTGCTACCCACGTCAGACACACTTTATCCAAGTAATACTGTTATTATTCGGCAACAATTGACGATTGGTGTAAGAGATGTGTATTGCAACGTCTTTAACTATAGTGTACTGTGCTTGTGTCATTCCCCATGTTGTCCTCTTCATATCACGAAAAATAACGATAATTATATATATATATATATAATATATATATATATATAT
>SEYY01006502.1:25000-27500 GCA_009176605.1 Armadillidium nasatum | reverse complement strand
ATATATATATATATATATATATATATATATATATATATATATATATATATATATATATATATATATATATATATTATATATATATATATATATATATTGTAATTTACTATATTAAACCGAAAATGTATAAATTTATTCTTTAGTACCCTTGATTGAAGCTTAAACAAGTAATTAGGCACATTTTATTCACTATATAAGTTAAAACCTTTTAAGTAAAATTAATTTTGACAATTGTCGAGCTTTCTTGCTCATCACTCGAGACATCTTCAGGACAAATTAACTAAATGAACTTTTGGTTTGATGTTCTTTCTGTATGGCTACTTTTGGATGGTTATTCTGGCAACGTTGGTAAATTTCGTAAGGTCATGTGTAGACTATTTGATCTATTTAACATTTTATTTGTAATGTTGTCGAGAGGGAAGTCATCTTTTATTAAGTTCATGTTTTGCGTATTTTTAATAATGAATGATTCAATTAGTTTTCTATTATTTGTATTTTGTACTGTTTTGATTAATTGAGAATTTTGTATGTTAGGTATGTGATTGTAGCTGTTTCTATGATTTGTAAGTGAAGAGTATTTGTTGTCGTTCTTGAGATCCAGTGAGTGTTGATACAATCGTCGTTTGATATCATTAGTTTCTCCTAAATATATTTTGTTGCATTGATTGCATGGAATCTTGTAAACACCTATATTATTATCGGGTTGATTTATTTTTGGTTTTAATGTGTGTTTTAAAGTTATTGAATTGGATTTTACTGTAAATATTTCATTTTGTGGGCTGTTTTTTATTTCATGTGTATGTAAGTTCGGTATTGGAAGTATGTTTTTGGGATTGAATTTTTCCATCTGTACATTGTAGTATTTTTTCTGTTCTTTTTCAAAACTTTTTGTGATAATATTATTTGGGTATTGTAATTCTTTAAAAATATTTTTTATTTAGTTTATTTCTTCTTTAAGGTTTATAGGGTCAACTAATTTTAAGGCCCGTAAGAATAAATTACTCAAAACTGCTATTTTTGTAGAAATATTATGAAAAGAAAACCAGTGTATATATGAAGGATTCATGTTCAGTTTTCTATATATCTTAAAAGAAAGTGTAGCTGAGGTCCAAGTAATTAATGTGTCTAGGAAAGAAATGCTATTGTTATGTGAGTATTCGACTGCAAATTTAATATTAGTATGTATATTATTAGTAAATTGTAAAATTGTATTTGTATTTGTTTCCTTTGGAATTAATGAAAAAACGTTATCTACGTAGTGATACCAGAAAATGTTGGTGTTGAATTTTGGAAAAATAAAATAATTTCTATGAGCTCCATTCAGATGTTACTGAAAATGGGAGATAAAGGTGAACCCATGCTTAATCCAGAAATTTGTTAATAATATTTGTCGTCAAAATTGAAATATGCATTTTCCAAAGTAAGGTATATTAATTGTTTAAGTTTTTTGTAAACGGTAGAATGAAATTAAATGGTTTTTCTGTCGAATAACGTTCTAGAAGATTTAAGGTAAAATCAACCGGTACATTTGTAAAAAGGGAAACTACATCAAAGCTAACTGGGGTGTATGCAGAGAAATCTATTGATTTTATCTTGTTTATGAATTGTTCTGAATTTTTTAGATGTGAAGTGAAAATAGTTCCTATTAAATTCTTCAACTGATCAGCTAACCTTTTTGATAATTTGAACAAATTATCAAAAAGGTTAGCTGATCAGTTGAAGAATTTAATAGGAACTATTTTATATTGGAACAATTTATATTGGAAATTATAGGTCGTAGCGGGATATTTGGTTTGTGAAACTTAGAGATTGCGTAAAATTGTGATAAGTTAGATATATCCCTTACATCTTCTACGCTAACTATTCCTGGAGTTACTGCTTTGTCTCTGAAGACGCTTCGGTCTCTGCCGATAAGGTGAGGCCGTAATCGTTGATGGGATGAGCAGGTTCATTCCTTCTTCAACTAAATCTTTCTCTCCTCAAAATCCATGGTGCGATCGTGCTTGTTCTCGTGCCATTCAGGCTAGAGACATGGCGTATCGAGAGTGTAAAAATTCTCCTTCTCCTATCACTCTAGCTAATTTTCATTCTTCTCTGAATTGTTTCAGGGATATTCTTCGACGAGCAAAGCAGACTTTTACGAAACGAAGGTGTGCTGAGCTCCAAAATTCTCCTACTGAAAAATCTTTCTGGCCTCTTGCCAAAAACTCATCCAACAATTTCTGTAAATCTTCCTTTCCTCCTCTTATTCGCTCTGATGGTTCTGTTGCTAACACTCAAACTGAAAAGGCTAATCTCTTCGGCCTCCTATTCTGCTCTAATTCTACCTTGGACGACTCCGGCAATCCTCCTCCTACTTCTTCTCACCTCAGATGTCCCTTGCCTTTGCCTATGATTTAATTTGACCAGGTGCATGGGCCTCTGAAATCTATAAACGTTATGAAGGCAAGCGGCCAGGATGGAATTACTCCCCGAGTTTTCAGGGAGTGCGCCTCTGAGC
>SEYY01006502.1:10000-20000 GCA_009176605.1 Armadillidium nasatum | reverse complement strand
AGATGTAGATGTAAATGTAGATCTAGATGTAGATCTCTCTCTCTCTCTCTCTCTTTCTCTCTCTCTTTCCCTCTCTCTCTCTCTCTCTCTCTCTCTCTCTCTCTCTCTCTCTCTCTCTCTCTCTCTCTCTCTCTCTCTCTCTCTCCTCTCTCTCTCTCTCTCTCTCTCTCTCTCTCTCTCTCTCTCTCTCTCTCTCTCTCTCTCTCTCTCTCTCTCTCTCTCTCTCTCTCTCTCTCTATATCTATATATATATATATATATATATATATATATATATATATATATATATATATATATATATATATATATATATATATATATATATATATATATATATATATATATATATATATATATATATATATATATATATATATATATATATATATATATATATATATATATATATATATATATATATATATATATATATATATATATATATATATATATATATATATATATATATATATATATATATATATATATATATATATATATATATATATATATATATATATATATATATATATATATATATATATATATATATATATATATATATATATATATATATTCTATAAGACATGGAATAATTGCAATACTTGTCTAACTCTCTTCTTTTCAGACTCTATCTTTCTATTATGAGTAGTGTGAAAGTGTGAAAATTTATATGTATATCTTAAGTATGCATCTTCCAAATTTTGGTCACATACATGTGTTGCTTATTTAATTAAGTTACAATGAATGAAAATCGATTTTCAATAAGCTGTAAAGCTTAAGCATTGTTCTTTTAATAAGCAGATTTTTTGTCTTTCGACATTGATATATTCGATGTCAAAATCTCTTAAAAATAACTAATAATCACGACTCAACAAAATCTAATTTTTTCTCTGCCACATGAACATTTAAGTGATTTCCTTATGTAATTAACTATGTTGATTTCGAATATGACGTTGTAAACTTCGTAACACTTTTATAATAACTATTTCTTCGCTTGACAGATCTAGTCCAAATTTTCAGGCCAAATCAGGAAGACCTTCTCATTATTGTTTTATTTATTGATATGTATCCATAGGAAAAAGTTCTGCTCCAAAAAAATTTGAGGAATTTGTTTCTTAAATTTCTAAAATTTTTAAAAAATATATTTTGAATTTTACGTATCAAATATTCACTCCAATAATTTATTACATATAGTCCTTGTGTAATGCTTTTGAAAGCTTGGACTAGAGTACTCAAGTATTAAAAAAATTGAATTAGAAAAAGAGGAAGAGTTGTAAATAGTCCAAAATTTCTCCACAACAGCACTTTATTTTTAGTTTTAACTCTTTTGTCACTTGATCGAACTGGTTCAAATTTTTTTAAAGATTGCAGGAAGACGTTGCCTTTAATTCATCTTTAAACAGCTTTTTGTTATGCATGTCTAAAAGAAAAGTAGCGAACTAAAATGTTTTAGAAAATATTTTTATAAATTGAATTTTTTAATTTTTTTAATCAAATCTATTTTGAAAATAACTGCTTTTTAGGGACCTAATTAAAAATCATCTCCGTAACATTTTAGATATGTTCTTCGTGCAGTGTTTCTTAAAGTTTTGGCAAGATCAACAAAGGAAAAAAAGTTAAATAAAAAATAAAAAGTGTCAGTGAAGTGCCAAAACATTTGATTCTAAAGAATTTTACATGAATACAAAATTGCGTACCTCACCCAATAAAGAACAGATTACAAATCTCTTTCTTCCCGTCAAATTGTTGCCTCATTCTCTCTATGCTCTTGCTATTACAACGGACACTGCTCTTCTGAACTCTAACGTCTCATACTTCCTTCACTGAGAAGGGCTCGTGCGACAAGACTTTCTACACAGTCTCATCCTTTCTTTATCCAACTTTCGGACTCCAGACTTAACCACTGTGCTCAGTCTTACATGTCTTTCACACACTCCCTTTATCTGTTTTCTCAACTTTCTTTGACTTGCACACATTTAAACGCCGTGTATTGGGTAACGACAGCCATTTCTGACATTATCCAATAAATGTGGGTAAATTAGTGGAAATTAGTGGGCCTCTGGCCTTTCCCCACCGAAGAAGAAATAATATATATATATATATATATATATATATATATATATATATATATAATATATATATATAATATATATATATATATATATATATATATATATATATATATATATATATTATATATATATATATATATATATATATATATATATATATATATATATATATATATATATATATATATATATATATATATATATATATATATATATATATATATATATATATATATATATATATATATATTCATATATATATTCTTATATATTTATATATATATTTATTCTTACTTTTCATTAATGATCTTCTCAGCTGTACATCTAACCCTATACATTCATATGCCGATGACTCAACCCTCCATTCTTCTACTCATTTCAAATCTGCTCCTTTCTTTGCATCTAGAGTTGCTTCTCGTCAAAATCTTTCCGATTCCATTCTTGCAGATCTGGATAGAATTTCCCAGTGGGGTCGTCTCAACCTTGTGAAATTCAACTCTTTAAAAACTCAACTTCTAGAAATCTCTCTCTCAAAGACACCTCCTAACTTTTCTATTTCTTTCGATGGTTCTCCCGTCTCTCCTGTTGACAATATAAACATCCTTGTCCTTCACATAAACAAAAAAATGTCTTGGAAAGCTCATATCACAATGGTTGCTAGGGCGGCCTCAAAGAAGCTGGGAGTTCTGTTTAGACTGCGAGAATTTTTTTCTTCCTCGCAGTTACTCCAATTATACAAGGGTCTCATCCGTCCTTGTATAAAGTACTGCTCTCATATCTGGAGTGTCTCAGGTTTCACCCGTCTTTTGGATAGGGTTGAGTCAAAGGCTAAAAGACTTATAAACTGTCCCGCTCTTTCTAATTCTCTTGATTCTTTATCTTTGCGACGTGATGTTGGTGCCTTGTCACTTTTCTATAGGTACTACAGTGGCAAATGCTCGAGAGAACTATCCACCCTTGTACCTCCACCTTTACGTCGTCCTCGCAGCACAAAGGGTGCAATGTCCGCGCATCAATTTTGCGTGGACATAGTCAACTCCAGGCTTGTCCGCTGTGGTGGCTCTTTCTTTCCTGCCACCATCTGTCTTGTGGAACTTTCTTCCATCTTCTGTATTTCCCTCTGCATTTAATCTCAATTTCTTTAAAGCCAGCGTCTGCGCCCACCTGAGAAATTTGCGTTAGGTGGGTACTGTAGGGGTGGTTTTTATTTTCTGGATTTTGTACTCTATTTACTTTCATTTTTATTATTTTAACAACCCCTCCCTGAATAGGGCTTTTGCCCGTGAGTGGTGGTGATATATATATATATATATATATATATATATATATATATATATATATATATATATATATATATATATATATATATATATATATATATATATATATATATATATATATATATATATATATATATATATATATATATATATATATATATATATATATATATATATATATATATATTATATATATATATATATATATATATATATATATATATATATATATATATATATATATATATATATATATATATATATATATATATATATATATATATATATATATATATATATATATAATATATATATATATATATATATATATATATATATATATATATATATATATATATATATATATATATATAATATATATATAAAAAAAAAAAAAAAAAAAAAAAAAAAAAAAAAAAAAAAAAAAAAAAATATTTGAAATAAAATAAAATATTTTGAAATAAAGTATGTCATTCTTTTTACGCCTTATGAGTTCTTGAATGACAAGAAATAATTCCTACAAAATTTTTTTTAGACAAGGAGAAAATCTTTTAAAATTCAAATTTGAAATTTTTTGATTTGAAAACGTTAAAGTAAAACTCTTTGTTTATATATATTTATATATATATACATATATATATATATATATATATATATATATATATATATATATATATATATATATATATATATATATATATATATATATATATATATATATATATATATATATAGTGTGTGTGTGTGTGTGTGTGTGTGTGTGTGTATGTATGTGAATAGGTGTGTTTATGTGTAATGTATTTATGTGTGCAGGTATGTAAGTATAGCAAATATTGCTGAATTTAAAACGCTTTGGAAGAGAAACATTTCAGGTTTTTTAATTAAATTTGTTGGCCTCAATTCTAGAAACTGATACTAAAAGTGCCAAATGATTGTCATTTACAAGTTTTAATTAAGGTTAGAATTTTTTTATCTTTATCTTTATATTTTTTTTTTGAAGCAAAGTCTACATTTTTAAAAAAAAGCTATGGCATAGGGCCACCCATTTTTTGTCATTTAGTTAATAATGTTGATTTTTTGACTAAAATTAGAAATATTTTTGATGTCTAAACGTATTTGATGAATCTATGAAGCCCTTTAAAATTTCCCTGTGGTTGAATATTCGATTTAATAAAGCAAATTAATTAATTTCATTTTTAACTTGATTAGAAAGTTTAATATTAAAATGCCGCTTCATTTTGTCTAATAATTTTATTTATATGTGTTGAAAGCTTTATATAAAAGGGTTTTAACGATTCTAGTTCTATGCACTTCTGAAGAGTAGAAGTTGTAATTAATGTATAGTCTGTTATCTGTTGGCTTAAGATTAATACCTATTTAAAGGGTTGCGTTGTCGTTAATTACGATTTTAATATTCAGAATTTTATAAATTTAATTTGGGCCGTTTCAGATGTAAATCTATGGCAAGAACGTTCTTAAAAGAAGTTGATAAATTGAAGAATGCTAGTATTATTTTTAATATAGTAAGAGCGTTATCAACAGATCTTAAATAGAAGATTAGTTGAATGTTTTATTTCCTCCAAGAAGATGGCTAGAAGAAATTAGAAAGACATACTGGAAATACTAAGGCTATGCAACAAAGAATATTAATAAAATCAGAACAAAAGGAAAATCACTTCATATATGAACAGACTGAAGAAGTTCAGTAGGTTTTGTTATATAGCTTTAAATAGTTCATCATTGCAAAATCTTGTAGGTGTAGTGTGAAAATTTTTCCCTTGTTCTATTCGATCATAGTATAAACTATAGCCTATAAAATAATATTACTGGACAAGTCAAGGTTTGTCATTGTTTCTCTTGTTCTTGCATTTCAAATACAATGAAGCCTTTACTCTAGATTTCGTGAAAATTGAAATTAAAATGCTCTCTGAGTAGGCAAATTATACATTGCTCCGGATACCATGTTCCATGATTGTGCGATTCTTCTCTGAGAGAAATTATCTGATAAAAATTCATGGCTCTTTCTGTAGCTTTTGGATGTGATTTATCCCAAAAAATATCTGGGGCATGTACTTAAAAAATGATCCGAACTAAATCATAGAGATTTGTGGCTGGATTTAGTGTTGAGACACACAAGCGTAGAATTCTATTAGCTCTTGTGAGTCACCTTCCATGATGCAAAGTTACTGGAGATTTTAAGGCCAACTGTTTGGAAATTTTGCCAGACTTTATTCCAGTGCTCATTAGAGAACGGTCCATTTTCAAAGAAAGTTTTAATTTTAAGTCACTTCTGAAATTTTCACTCTTTACAGCTTTTTTCCGATGAGAAAAGATCATTTCTAGCGTTTTCTGAATCGATAACGGTTAAAAGTTTTTTTTTGGGGGGGGAAATTTGATCATTTTTCAAATGAATAGTGGGGCTAAATTACTTTTTGAAATAACCTGAAATTTAAACTATGTACCTAAAATTCTATTGGCTACAAAAGCTTTTAATAGAGTTTTATACCTTGAGTTATAGGAAAAATGTTATAATGCTGAACAACTGTAGAAAAAAAATTTATTTTAGGAAAAAAATCCACCTTTTCGGACAAAAGATTTGTTAAGAAAAACTACAACTACAACATTTCTTATTTTTGGAGTGTATAGATGTTGGATGAGGCTAGAAATTTCTCTCTCCTACTTTATTCAATGCTATTCGTTGGTTTTGAGATATAGTCTCTCAGGAATGATCCATTTTTAATGAAATTTCAAAAATTCCCAAAGTTTAAGAGGCTATATCTCTCTTCAGTCAAATAGTGTTTAATGTACTAAATAAAAGTTGTAGCCCTGTCTCTTCTCTAAACAATATCCAAAAATAAATAAATTAGAAGGTAGGGTTTTTTTTTTAAAAACAATTTCTTTTTTCGAAATGGTAGGTTTTTCGCATATTTTTTTTCAAGAAAAAATTTAGGTGCTTATATCTTTTTATTTTAGACGTGATGTCAAAAATCTGTTCTCACGAATGCAAGAAATTGGGGCTTAGATTATTCAATTAAATTTTCAGCTCATATGGATCAATGGTTTGGCACCGCTATTCATTTTTTTTAAAATTTGTGCCCAAATAACCTGCAAACTTCAGGAATGTAAGAAAACCGTCAGAAATGAACATAGAACTTCAGGTAAAAATGCATATACACTGGAATTTTCAGCTCATGCTTTTTAATAATAAATTTTTTTAAAGATTGGATCCTCCCCTTACTGAGGTTTTTATTTATTTCTTCAGGAACTTCATTCACACATTCATCCAATCTTTTTAATTTGTTAAATTTTGTTGTATTTTATTTCTAATGAATGGAAACTTTTTTTGTTCCAGTTGTTTTAACATCAATAGTTTCAAATACATGTCTAAAAGTCTATTCATAAGCATGCATAAGTCCTATTAGTCACAGAAGAAACCTTTCAATATGATTTTCAATTAATTTCATTACACCACCTATACGACCAGTGTCTACAACTGAACCGTCACATAGTGAACATTAAGTTAATTAAAATTAACTGAATCCATTACGAATGTGCCCAATTTATCGAGCGCTTTCGTTTTAATAAGTTATGTGTTCTAAGTAGACATTACTTCTTGATTTAATAAGAACTTAACGCTTTCCAAATTCCATGACAGCAAATGTTGAGGCTTGACCTTTTCTTCCATCAAAACAGAAAAGCTTTCCCTAAACCAATTAGATTTCATTTTTCTACTTTCAAGTTTTTCATATCTATCTTGGACTCTTTTCCTTGCTGAAGTAGCATCCCTTTCTATTGGAATAAGCTTGTTAATTGTTTCTTTTTTTTCAACGAAAGATTTCCACTCTTCCACTGGAATTCAAATTGCACATCTTCAATCCATTTTGCTGATTTTCTTATTATTGTAAGTACATTCAAAAATATCAAACATCTAATCAAATGTTCTAAGTTTTTTAATATTGATGCTATTTCTTTCCTTGATAGGAACTTTATATAGTTTTGTAGCTGACAAAATCAAGCATTCAGCTTTCAAAGTAACCATCTAGAACAGCGGTTCCCAACCTTTTTTTCCTCACGTACCCCTTCATAATGATTATTATTTACGCGTACCTTCGTACACACACAAATCCATATATATATTATATATATATAATATATATATATATATATATATATATATATATATATATATATATATATATATATATATATATATATATATATATATATATATATATATATATATATATATTATATATATATATATATATAATATATTATTATATATATATATATATATATATATATATATATATATATATATATATATATATATATATATATATTATATATATATATACTATATATATATATATATATATATATATATATATATATATATATATATATATATATATATATATATATATATATATATATATATATATATATATATATATATATATATATATATATATATATATATATATATATATATATATATATATATATATATATATATATATATATATATATATATATATATATATATATATATATATATATATATATATATATATATAATATATATATATATATATATATATATATTATATATATATATTATATATATATATATATATATATATATATATATATATATATATATATATATATATATATATATATATATATATATATATATATATATATATATATATATATATATATATATATATATATATATATATATATATATATATATATATATATATATATATATATATATATATATATATATATATATATATATATATATATATATATATATATATATATATATATATATATATATATATATATATATATATATATATATATATATATATATATATATATATATATATATATATATATATATATATATATATATATATATATATATATATATATATATATATATATATATATATATATATATATATATATATAATATATATATATATATATATATATATATATATATATATATATAATATATATATATATATATATTTATATATATATATATATATATATATATATATATATATTATATATATATATATATATATATATATATATATATATATATATATATATATATATATATATATATATATATATATATAATATATATATATATATATATATATATATATATATATATATATATATATATATATATATATATATATATATATATATATATATATATATATATATATATATATATATATATATATATATATATATATATATATATATATATATATATATATATATAATATATATATATATATATATATATATATTATATATATATATATATATATATATATATATATATAATATTACTATATATATATATTATATATATATATATATATATATATATTACCTGGCTTATGAATTTATGATCAATGTCGATTCATCTTGACATGCAAGGTTTCAAACACAGATGTTAATAAATTTCAATGTGATCCTTGAGATTGCTTCATGGAGCAGAGTTTTCTAAAATCAGGTTCAAATGACGACAAATATACAATCAAGTCGGGAACAGCGCTGAAGCTTGTTACGGTATTTATTTTTTATATATGCATAAGATGAAAACGCTCTTTCGACAAGTTCTGTGCTCGTAAATGGCAATAAATATTTTATTGCTTTTTCACTATGTTTTTGGTACTCTTCTCTCACTGTTGCCCAAAACTCAAGGAGATTTCTTTTTTTGAATTCAGATTGTAGAGAGGAATCGGTTGAAAGTTCAATCAATTTTTCTTTTTGACAAACATAATTTTTCAGCCTGTTCAAAGAATAAATCGTTGAAAGGATTTGAAATCCAGTTATCTTCACTATTTCGCTTGGGAAAATACTGTCTGAATGACATTTTAAGTCCTTGTAAGTGAGCTATAATGCTATTTTTTAGTTCAGTTGACATTATTCAACTCGTTCTCAAATAAGAAACTATGAAGTTTCTCGAAAAATTCACACTGGTCTTTAATAATGCAACTTTCCCAAAAGTCCAATTTTTATATCATACACTCAATTTTGTCAGACAATTTAAAGATATTTATGGAACTGTTATGTAATATTAAGTTAAGTTTATTTATTTCCAAAAAAATATCCGACAAGTAGGCCAGCTTTTGAAGCCATTTACATTCATGGAATTTAGAGCCCAACTTAAAATGATGATCTTCAAAAAAAAAACTTAACTTCATGTCTCAATTCAAACAACCTTGTGAGCACCTTTCCTCTTGAAAGCCATCTTACTTCTGTGTGAAAAAGTAATGTGGTATGAATGCTGTCCATAGTGAACATTAAGTTAATTAAAATTAACTGAATCCATTACGAATGTGCCCAATTTATCGAGCCCTTTCGTTTTAATAAGTTATGTGTTCTAAGTAGACATTACTTCTTGATTTAATAAGAACTTAACGCTTTCAAATTCCATGACAGCAAATGTTGAGGCTTGACCTTTTCTTCCATCAAAACAGAAAAGCTTTCCCTAAACCAATTAGATTTCATTTTTCTACTTTCAAGTTTTTCATATCTATCTTGGACTCTTTTCCTTGCTTAAGTAGTCTCCCTTTCTATTGGAATAAGCTTGTT
>SEYY01006501.1:17500-28406 GCA_009176605.1 Armadillidium nasatum | reverse complement strand
AGAGAGGTCAAAGGTCAAGACCACAGACCAGGGGGACATACAGGAACATCACCTGGAGGGGTGAAAGCGTCGATAAGGAAAATAGGGATCCAGGCTTCAATTATAATAGTAACTATACTAGGGGCAGAGATTATAGGGGTCAATGGAGAAGAGAGTACTCAGAGGAGCGTGGCAAGAGATCCACCTCTCCTCAAAGGAGAAATAATGTCAGATGGAATTTACCTGACAACAGGCCTTCGAGTGTCAAGCCATTGGGCGTACACCAAGGTCCCAGGCCTGATAATAAATATGGGAACCTACGTAGTAGGGATAGTAGTAGGGACGACGGAGCACGTCGCCCACGATATCCATCAAGAGACAGGTATGAAAACCCTGACAGATCTCCATCGCCAAGGAGACTGACAACTACACCAAGAACTTCACCGATAGTAAGGAAGAAGACTTGGTTAAATAAACATAAGGTCAATAAGGTAAATGACCAACCACATGTGGAAAACAAATGGGAACCACATGAATGGAGGTGGCCTAGTCAATATGCTACTGACGAAGAGTCGGAGCCAGAAGAACCACCATATAGTAGTGATTACAGTAGTGATGAGGAAAGAGAAGAAGAAGCCAATCGAATTGCTTTTTTAGAACTCATCAACAAGGACATCCCAAAGAGGGGATGATAGAAATGAAAAAGGCATCCAACACCCATATCTTAAACACAGTAAGACATGTGACACTCGGAACACAGGTGATCCATGAAAGAAGAAGTTCGAAACAAGATATGAGAGTGGCAGGATATTATTTGCCTTTACAAATACTCGGAAGTACAGAACTTCACCCAGAATTAGCCTTTATAGATAGTGGCTCATCAATAAGCGTTCTGAAAAGGAACAGATATGACGAGTTAAAAAGAGATTGCAACTTAGTATTGCGGGAGGCATATGTTAGCCTCAGATCGATCACTGACAGTAAAATAGAAGTTTTTGGAAGAGTCTCATTAGAGATAAGATTGCACAAATATGTGCATAAGTATACAAGCCTTAGTGGTAGGAGATGAATGCACCTTTAAAGGTAATGTCCTTATAGGATGTGACGTGCTATCCTCACTACCCATAGTACTAGACTTCCAAACAATAAAATATATCATGCGAGGCGTAGTAGCCAAATTACCCATGATTAATCCATTTGCTCACGAGATAGAGCTAGAAATGACATATAAACCTAATGTAGAGCAAGAATATTTGCTCAGCGGAGAAAACTCTATAAACAAGAGCTCCGCAAGTGACAAGAAACCTGGAGGGCGAGATATGTACCAGTATCCCACCGAGTTTCGAGAATAAAATTGGAAGTGCTCTACTTCCCAAAGAAAGAAATATCGACTATATCGATACATATGAAGATTATAAAAGATGTAAGACTCGATAGGAGCATATATGACATAAGCCGCCAACCCAGGGAGGTGAAGACACGCAAACCAATGCCACTATCATTAACCCCCGGAGCGCAGTTAAATGAAAAATTTAGTATTTGTGACCGTAGCGTAAGTCGCATGCTAGAGCAGCCAGGTGTCCCTGAGCTTGGAGAGAGACATAAAACGCATAGACGTAGTCCCCCAAGACATACAACCGTAAGCCTAAGCCTCGTAAGTGAAGCGCCGCAAAGATCGGATGTAACACATGAAGTTGAGGTAGAATCCCTCATAAAGCAATCCAAGAGCCCGAATATACAGGATAAGAATGAGCATAGCTCACAATATGTTGGCCAATTGGTGGAGGAGAATGAGCACAGCAGTCACCATGAAAAAGTGCGTAGCCCAAAGGGGGTAGTAACATCGCATAGCGTGGAGAGTAACTGCAATAGCCATAATCCACATCAGAATGAGCCCAGCGCTCACCGAAATGTACAGCGTACACCGACCGAGGTGATAAACTCGCAAAAGAATGAGCAACCGCAAGTGATTAGTAAGAAAGACTTACAATTACTAGGTATGAGCCTCAACAAAAGAAATATTAATAAAGGGAGTCGTTGGCAACCCCAACGATTGTATTACCCGTGTCTGAGTCCCAGAGAGGCAACACGTGACAAAAAGGATTATTACCCGTGTCTAAGTCATCCCAGAGATGCAACACGTGACAAAAAGGATTATGACCCGTGGCCGGAGCCCCAGGAGGAGGCACCACGTGATAAAAAGAGTTACCCGTGTCTGAGTCCCAGAGAGGCAACACGTGACAAAAAGGATTATTACCCGTGTCTGAGTCCCAGAGAGGCAACACGTGACAAAAAGGATTATGACCCGTGTCCGGAGCTTGATGTAGATACGCAAGCAACACGTGATAAAAAGAGTAACCCGTGTGTGAAACCCAAGGGGGTGACACGTGACAAAATTAAAAAGGTATCGTTGCACTCTGAAAACGATCAGAGTAAGGAGTTTTCATTAAACTCAGAAAATGAAAAATTTACCGATCAGACTTATCCTACAATTAATTATGACATAAACCTAGTGGAAAGAGAACTTCCCAGCTACACCGCAACCATAGCCGAAAACCGAGAGATTCCAGCAGGATGTAGGAGCTTGTTTGAAATTACTTTAGGTAATGGAAAGGGAAAGACTCTCTGCGAAAATCAGCTAATGGTGACGGAAGCCAAATGTGACATGAAAATAGATGGAAATGAGAAGAGTGTGCTGTCTGAAATAGAGAAAGCAGGTATCTTAACATTCATATTATATTATATAATAATATCGAAATTAAAAGAGAGGAAGGTGAAACCAGGTAATGGAGAGACGCTGGCAAACCTGTATGGGCACACGAAAGCAACTGCAAATTCCATCCAGAACACACACATGCATGTAACCAACATACAATGCATGCATCGAAAATATGTACGAAAGAAAATAGGAGTAAGAGAATCGAGAAGGAGTCCATCAAACAGGAATGAGGTAGAAGGGAGCAGGATAACCCCTAGCAAGTAGACACAAGTGTAGGGTATAACCTGTCACACATATGCATGCATGACATATGTATTTGATTATAATTATCGATTTATTGATAGGGATTATCTTTTAAGAAATAAGTATCTTTTTATATATATATATATATATCGCATAAACACTGAATGATTAAATAATATCAGGACATGTGTGAGAGAGATACTTCTAACCTGTGTGAACAATTGTGAGAATGAATGTAATGCAAATGTTTATATATATATATATATATATATATATATATATATATATATATATATATATATAGGAGGAGAGACTTAGAAGAATCATAGTAATTGTGATTTGAGTAGTCTAATTTTAGAATTTAGAGGAATTAGTAGTGATTATCAGGTAGAAGGAACAAGGAGTTTTAGGGAGTGACTAGACAGATACATAAGTAGTGATAGGCCAGTGCATTATGAATGAATACAGGTAACAAAGAAAATGTAAAGGCAACGGCATACGATAGCATATGAGGTAGAGAAGAATAGAGTAGGAATCATGTGAATGTAAATAGGTAGGCCTACATGGGCATAGGTATGACTACTGTAGTGAGATCCAAAGAATAGCAATTACGTGTGTTAAAGTACATAGGCATTAATACTAGGTAGTTCCAGGATATATGATATGTGATCGAGAATACAAGTGTGAAAATTGTGGAATGAATAATGATATGGGTACCAACCCAGTGAGCACGAAACTATAGATAGGAGTAGGCCAGAAGGCTCAACTGCATCATCCGAGAGCAGTAGGAATTCTTTAAAATTACCCGAACTACTCAAGCAAGAATAGATATGATTGAAAGAGTGCAGTGCAGATGCATGTATATGAAGTGAAAGATAGTGAATTGATACAAGTGAGACCAAGGTTAATAGATAATCATTAGGGTGCATGCAAGCAAATAGAAATTGTAAAGATATAGGAAAATGTATGGAAGACCAGGAACGAATGTCTTAAAAATGGAAGTATAATTTTAGTAAATAAAATGATTGATCTTACCATTATGAGTGACGACTCAAATAAGTATAATAAACACCACCTAATATAGGTACCAAGTAACGAAACGCTCGAATCCGATACTGTAAGTATACAGTTCGAACGATCTCGGGCACAATGTGTAAATAAAAGTGATTAACTGTAATATAGAAACTAATTCTACAATATAACCATTTATTACTTTATTTATATTATATAACAAAGTGGGTGGATACAGCTTTAACGTCGTAAATTACAATAAACTATAGTTTAAACATAAACCATCTAAACTTAAGTGAAGAGTGACGATGAGGAACACTACCCAATTCGGAATGTTTTGTCCTACAGATCGATACGAAAATGTGGGAGATGTACCTCAAAACAGTGGCAATGTTATTCGCATATGCGTGTGCAAATGAAGAAGGCATAGGTGACGGAACTGAAGAGGTGAAGATCGTCCCCGGGACCATCTTTAACCAAGTCGGACAAACAAAGTTTGTTAATGGATACATAGACCTGAAATTGGATCTAAGGAGTTCTGAAGCCATCTACTTAAATCTCCAGCAGCTGAGATCGGAGCTCCGGAATATACAACAGAAGTTGATAGCCGGAGAAAATAGAGGCAGAAGGAGAAGAAGGGCCGTAGTGAAGAGGATAAATCCTAAGCAATCACCACGTGAAGGGTGGTCACACCTACTTCTACCAGGATCCCCAGGGTACGAGAAGGCACTTAAGGGACACGTACAAGCTGAGGCCAAGACATCTCCATTGAAAAAATCCGATACTCTCAATATCCGACATGGATATATGCTCATGGCTGAAATAGAAAGACTCATAGAAGACCCATGGATACTATCGTACCGCAGACAGTCGATTAGGAAGAAACGAGGACTAATCGATGGAGCAGGGAAGATATTTCAGGCAATATTTGGGACAGCAGTCGATAGCGACGTGAAACACCTACGCAGAGAAATACAAATATTGTCAGAAAAGGATGAAGGGTACGACAAAGCGATAATGCAATTGCGAGACCAGCTTAAGGATACCGTATCCGGGGTGAACACCCTATTCGACCAAGTGAGGAACATCATTCACCAAGAGGGCATACTGGATAGGAATGTCCAATCGATTGAATATAACTTGGTAATTAATGAAGTTCATAGCCATGGTATCGACATATCTGAGAACCATAAATCAGATCAGAGCGCATGTATATCGGGTAATAGAAGGGAGCCACATCGTTTAGAACCCCATTCGATGCCTACAAGATCAACGACTTATCCCCTATAATTAAAGAAGCTAAAGCTGCTTTACAACTGCACGCATTTGTAGATATAGCCACAGATCCAGTGACCTTTATGAAATTGACTTGGTCATACTTAGATTTAGATCATACATATTCACTCGTAACTTTTATTCCATTAACTAATGGAGAGGTGTTTACGACATTAGAAATTCATCCATTCCCCACACGTATAAACACAGACAGTGCATATAGAGTCACGCTAGTACCTGAGGAAAACATTTATTTTATAAATAAAAATAAGTTTCTATACACCCACACTAACTATAATGAATTCCAACTATGTAAGACTGTACAGAACACCCATGCTTGTCCTCTAACCAGTCCATTGTATACTTTTGATGTACCGGACTGCATAATCATCTTATACACAAATGGTTCTTTCAACGAACTACACAGATTGTGTGAATTTGAAAAGACAATCTCTGATAAGACCATCACAGCAATTGTCCAATCACACATGTTTATCTCTGTGAATATACCTAGAAAGGGTATATTGCATTGCGGCCATCAACAACCCAAGGAGATATTATTGAAGGACATATACATATTAAAACCTCGGTGTACCATGAGGACAAATGATCACACATTCATGAACCCAACACACATAAAATACAACTCAACACTGTCATTAAGCATCATAGATCAAAGAGACCTTAATTTAGATTTAAATATAGATAACCATATAATAAAAAAGATAATTGACAACTCGGCACACCCAAAACTAACAGGCGTAGTTTGGAACAGTGCGTTAGATCACATAAATGATACACTAAGGACTCATCAATATTCATTACAGTACTTACCGTCTTCAACGATAACGATAGGATTCTCTACCATTCTTTCCATAGCATTAGGTATTATACTTGCAGTATGTATGTATAAAAGATATAAGAGATTGAAGAGTGTCGTACGAACCTTTAACGTAACATATGAAGTGCCTGATAGAATTGATAGAGGAACCCCTAAACCAATACCTCGAAGAACGAGAGATGTACCAAGAAAGATGAGAAATATGGCAAGAATCAGTAATAAAAGAATTAGAAGTGTGTTGAGTATGAATAAGAACAGCTGAAAGAAAGGATGATAACGATGAGGCAGAATACTTGTCCATGAGAAATCTAGAATTAAATGGCGTGCATGTAAGTATTGAGGATGTTCCGATGCCTTTAGCGAGGAATATCGAGCTGAACAATAGAATAAGTGAGGCCATTTCACACAGCCCTACATTAAGCAGCCCTCAAATGTTGAGGAGATTATCTAGTACCCCAGAGCCGGAACGATAATTACGCCTCATATTCTTTTCTCCAATAACAGATGCCTCCAACATATAAAATACCCAGAATAAGAAGAACATTAGTTAAAGTGCCAGGAAGTGGAACTGACCCTCATTCCACCAATACAAAAGAAGTAAATATAATCAGAAGGAAAAGAGGTACTGTTCATATAAATAAAAATAACACTGATGAGTCTAGTAGTAATAGTAGAAATAGTAGTAGTAATAAAGATAGATCAAAAAGATTAAGATCAGTAGAGGAACCTGGAGACCCAGAATTAGCAATAAAGAAAAGTAAAATAGAAGAGGTAAAACGGAATTTAATAGGGTTATTAGACTGTAAGAATCGGATAATACATCAAGCAGGCATAACCATTACCCAGTTGGAAAAGGAGATCCTTGAGCAAAAGAAACAAAATGAGGTATGGAAACGTAGATTCGCGAGGATGTATGCCCTACTGCAAACCTTTGTAACAAATGGAAGATTGAAAGATATGATAATGGAAGGAGAAAGGGAATAGGAATAAACTCGTGTATAAGGAGCACATGTGGCAAATGAATGCATATGGGAATAACTGTATTTAGACAAACAAATAATTAGATGTTTAATCTAACACTTGTATGGACGAAATTGTATTTATATTTTCATCAGTAACCTTCATCCAATTTATCAGTTGTCATTGTGAATATAATATTGTTTCCAGAAACACTTCCAGCTACATTTTGATATATATATCAACTTATTCCATTAACTTTCATTTATTATTATTATTATTATCAAAAACATATATAATATATATATAATTATCGTTATTTTCTTATTCTTACTTTCGTTCCGAATCACGATAAAATTCAAGTTCAAATATTTCTTTTATCTACATCCGCCGCTGAATGAATGACTTTTTGGGAAAATACCTACGCTTTAATCATGACTAAGAGTCCACACTCTAGACACACTCACATTACAGACACATATAGACAATTTTTATTATCACCACTTACGTAACTGTACGCGTGCTACAAGCCACACACAAACTAATATACCAAATACATTCTATTCTGTTAACGATTTTATTTCATTTCAATACGCAATATAATTGATTATGAAAGCTTTTAATGTTTTAATGCTAATGCACCACTTTAATAATGATGATGTACGAGGAAGATTTGGTGTACATGTATGTATGAAGAATTATATGCAATATTTGATTATTATCTTATACATGTATATATATATATATATATCATTATTATTATAAGTAGGGGTTATTCAGATTGAATATCAATATGATATATAGCGTTTGATTTAATGCTGTTAGAGTAATTATAAAAATTATTATTATTATTATTGTTAGTCTTATTATTATTATTATTATTATTATTATTATTATCAGTCTGAATGACGAGAATAATACGAAGCGCGAAAGTGAATAACTGACCGATACCGGATATTGATTGTATATTAAACATATGATTTAATTGCGTGTATGTTTATGGCATGTGCGATATATCTTACGCACACACACACACAGCTAACCAGCTGATGATCCCGATTATGTATATATATATCTAATTAATAATATTTCGGTGACGTATAGTCCCTGTGCATATTTACTCCATATTGATTCTAATTTTGGAATAATGATGTCATTTATGCATTTATTTATAAATGTATACATGATTCGCTTGCTTTGGAATTTCTTTCGATATAATAGACAGATAATTGTCTACCTGTCATAAGTACATATATAATTTTGTTTTTCTGTTAATTTATATTTTTAATCAAATATACATGGCCAATATAAACACATGTACCTGTTTATATTGTCATTATTATTATTATTGTTAATCTTAACCATATTGCATGTTTTTACAGTTTGTAAAAATTTTTTATTTTTATTGTGTTCGATTTTTTTTAATATTATTTTTATTTTCTCTGATTTTGATGGTGAACCAACAAAAGAAATGGTTGCACACATTTGTTTCACGTAGACTTTACATCTAATTGATTTGTATTTTGTTTTGCGTTACTTATTATTTTGGTTTTACATTATTGATTTGATATAATATGTAATTTTTTTTTGATTTTGTTTGTGTTATTATTGTTCTTACGAATCCCACTCAGTTTGTATTCGTTAGGTATGTTAGGATTATTTTCAATTAGTTTTCGATTTTATTTCGATTTTATTTTGTACCAATTTTGATGTCATTAATGTATGTTTTCGTTGACTCACGAATGCTCCGCATTTTCATTAGGGGGGCGGCATTCTATAAAGTAGCATACACACACACATGTATTACTTTATATATATAGATGAAAGCTGGTAAACTGAAACTTAATATATAACAATAACAATCTTTTGTTAACAATTCTTTTGTGACAATAACTCTTTTGTTTCTCTCGTATTCAAGAGACGAGTGCATAAACAAACAATCATAGTTAACTACTTCGTATAGCTGGTAGTCACGTAGAGAGTGCCTTTACAGAAGGAGTAAAAACAAAAGGAAAGAAAATAATATTAATAATATTATTACTATTATTATTATTATTATTAAATGATATTATTATTGATATTATTATTATTATTATTATTAATATTCAATAACAGTTATAACAGTGATTGTTGTTTAGACAGTGCAACAGTGATAATTATTATTGTTCGAAACAATGCATGAGTGATACAATAATTATTGTTGTTATTGTTAACAGTGATAATTGTTATTATTCAGAACAGTGCATCAGTTATACAATAATTATTGTTATTATTATTAACCATAAATGTCACTACCAAGACGATTATTATTATTATTAATATCATAGTACGAAGTTGTTTACAAGAAAGTATCGCCTATCTTGTGCAATAGAGACAGGATGGGTTTCCGCCCAGCAAGGCGCCTGAACAACGCCCGAGTGACGTAAATGGGCCTAGCATATAAGGAGCGATGACGCTCGGGCCCCACCATTAGACCAAAGGACACTGTGCTACCTTGTTGCACTAAAGTGATCCAGAAAACAACCGGCTGCTTTCTTCAAAAGCAATCGATCTAGAAACTTTTTATATTATTAATGTAACGAATGTAATTTCAGTTTACTCATCTTTAAAATAAATTTGTAAGTTGAACAATCAACTTAAAATTGAGAATACGAAAACATAGGGAATTCTTAATTATATATATATATATATATATATATATATATATATATATATATAATTGCGAATTAGGACATACATAAAAATTGTATGTATATATATATCTGTATATATATAGATATATATATATGCAATGTTTTATTTTTACTTTCAGCATAAAATATAGACAGAACAGACGCGGCTTTTCTTTTTTTTTCTTTTGATTCTAGTCTTCTCAATTTTGTTCTTGTCTAACCATTTACCATTTAATTATTAATCTGATATATTAGCCAGGAAAGTGGATTCGTTTTTAAAATAATAAAAACAATAAATAAATATATTTGAAAGAATTCATTTATCAATCATCCCTTTCAACCCACAAAGAAGACAGGATATCAACTCTGTGGTCAACTAAATTGGGGACAAAAGAAGGACATATCTTTTGTCTTGATTACTCATAATTGTCGCGTCGCCTGTGGTACTACCTCTGAGTCACATAACTTTTCCATAAGTATACCCGTGTACCGTTAGGACTATTCTCTACACAAAATCCACAGAGGTAAATTTGTATGTCCAGACTCAGAAATTGAACTACGAAGAAAAGCTAGACATAAAACACCTAGGTGTAGTACACTGGGGGAAAACTGCGCGATATATATATATATATATATATATATATATATATATATATATATATATATATATATATATATATATATATATATATATTATATAATAAAACAAAAAAAAAATCAATTTTTAAATTTTCTTCTATCTGTGTTTATCTTTCTTTCATATATGCTTTCTGGTAACACATTACTGTAGATGGGCACAGTTCATCATCATTAATTCCATCAACAGTCATCTTTCTCGAGGTTCTGTTGTATCGCTTACTTTTAATCTTCTTTACTTAAAGTATCTATTAATTATTTTTCGAAAAATAAACAAACTTCCCAGTAATTTTCCGAATCTCACTATTGAACACCTAAATGTTGCTGAACTCTCTAACGGACATTGTTCTTATAAACCATAACACGAGATCGAGTGACTCGTTCATCAACACAGTCTCATTTATTCTCAATCCTTGAACTTTAACACCTAGCCTTTATGCTCTACCTTACATGAACTTTAATGGTAAATGCTGAAACATCATATTTCTATTTTCTTTACTTTCTTTGACTTGCATACTTACAAACACTTTGCATTGGGACATGTTAGTCTTTGATTAAGATCACATAATTCAT